>PITA01016759.1:0-45471 GCA_004023965.1 Spilogale gracilis
GGTCATATTAGATTAGGGCCTGCCTAGTGGCCTCCTCTTTCCTAGTCACCTCTTTAAAGGCCCTGTCTTCAAATATGGTCACATTCTGAGACCCTGGAGGATAGGACTTTAACATATCAATTTTGACGGGCATACCAGCCCATAGCAATGGGGATTCCTGGAACCCCAAATCCATCTGGTGCTCACTTTTACCACCAGACATCAGGCTCAGGTCACCTCATTCACTAACCAATAACTAACGAGAATTCCTAATCACTCACTTCTTTCTCACAGGCAGTGAAAACTTCTGAGAATATTCTGTTTAACCAAAGGTGGCTGGGGCATATTGGTGGGGATAGCAGGAGCTGAGAAGAGAGGGCTCTATACTTGGAATTGTGCAGACCCTGACAGTAAAGTCAGATCTCCTTTGTGCAGTGGTGGGAGAGGAAGAAGGCGAGGTACACCTAAGCCTGAAGTATGAGAACATTCTTGGTGATCTCATACCTGAGTTCAGGTGCAAAAACCTGAAGCTCCTCAGGGATCACCTCTAACATGAGTCACGCCTGGCCCAAAAGAGTGGAACCACACGACCGACTCCTGGATTTTCGAGAAACCGGGAATGTTTAGTGTTGTGTCCCACTGTGGGGTTGGTGGTTGCTTGTTATGTGGCTTCATAATCATCTGAAACAACCCATACTGAAATTGGGTCTAAGGAGTAAGGCTCTGACCAAACGGAGCCTTTCCTGTACAACCCTGGGCCTGGGACCACAAGCAAGGTGTAGGAAATGTTGAGGAAAAAATACTGAAGGAATTGTCAGCGGGGCTACAACACAGTGAACCATGCTGGGTGGTTGACAGAGGACTGTGGTTCTATTGCATGCAGTGGCTTCGATAATGGGACTTTAGGATGGACCCTGGTCCACTCTGACTGGTGTTCCTATGAGAAGAGGGGATCAGGACACAGACAGCAACAGAAGGACAACCACGGGAGGACACGGGGAGAAGATGGTGTCTGCAGTGAGCCTCACCAACTTTTACAGTTGGCTAGCAAGATCTCTGGCCAAAACATGGAAAGAACTTGATATAAGATATTAAGAGCTTTGACAAGTAAAAGATGAGTGAACTTAAGGGCTGGCCTGTTTGCAGACAGAATGTAGAGGGGACATAGAGTGGTCTGCTTTTGTGGGGATTGGAAAGTAACGCTGTTTGTCATCTTTCACCTCTCTTCAGCCAGCAGAGGACTCTCAAAATAATGTATAGCTTGGAGGCATAGATCGAATCAATAATGTGGCAGTAAGAACCTTCATTAGGGTTTCTGAGAGATCTGAGGCAGTGCCTACTTGACACTTTCAACTAAACAGAAAACCTCAGTGGGCCACCCCCTAGAGCCAGACTTGTCCAAAAGAGCAGAGGAGAAGGCTAGAGAGAGAAGTTGTTTTGGAAAGGGACTGCAAGTTTGTCTTATTCCAGCTGGATGGAAATGGAATTCGAGAGAAAGTAGTTTCAAGGTTCCCATGGGGTTGTGCAGGATCAGTGGCCACAAACATGAACTGAAAGGCCCTGAAATTGTTCAAATACAAAAAGAGTTCTGAGAGCATGACTTTCTTTGGGCAGAGAGTAGACTGAGAAATCTACCCCATCACCACCATCCCTTCGTCAGAAGTACCCACTGAAGGAGGCAGAAAAGAAAGGAATTCGCAAAAACTGAATCCCAGAACCATAGGGGGATTGTTCCCAGGGCCAACAAGAGCCTCATCAGGGCACACCTCTTCCTCCTAGAGAGGGAGGCATGGCAGCGTCTGCCTGGAAGGATTTCAGAATTCCTGAGGATCAGAGACTTCCTTGTGCTTCTATTCCTCCCCCTTTGAAGCAATCCTTCAGTTGGGCATGTTTATTGTGATTATTCTGTCTCATCATTTTATGTTTGGAGTGTGGGAGGGAAATAACTTACGTCTTCAGTTTCCAGGTGCCCAGAGCATGGAGTGTCCTGACTGTACACTACATGCTTTTTTCCCCTGCACTTACAATGACATCATATTGGTGCCTGGAAATTGGCCCAGTGGGAGTATTTACACCACAGACATCAGCCAGTGCTACACAATAGGATTGTTCTCCCCGACGATTAGCCCTTAGGTATTTGTGAGCACACCACCATGTCTGGATGAAAGAAGAGACACATTTGGACCTGCTGAATATCGTGAGACCTTTGATTTAAACCCCCAATGGTTGGATGAGACTTTAGGACATTTTGGAAATATATTCTTACATCAAAGAAAGTGAATAACTGCAGCCAGAGGACAGTGATGGTAGATCAGTTCCCCTGATGGAATGATCAGTGGCCTCCTTGTGTCTTTGCCCTTTTCAACATGAGCAGCTCCTTCCATCCCAAGGCAGAGTCTATGTTTTCATCCCATGATTCATGTTTGGAGGTAAGAATGGTTCATGAGTGCCCATTTGTCACTTCTGAGACTGATCTCTGGAGGCCTTTACCCTTCTGCATTTTGCTGTTTTCTCTTGCTTTCACCTGGACCTCTGCCTATCTCCCGCACACTGGTCTATTGCTGTAAGACTAGAGTTCACATGAAGCGCAGCTAGAGCATCTTGGTTGGGGCCTTTGAGAGTCCTCTTCCCAGTAACCAGCGAGCTAGATGGAAAAGATGACTGAATCCAGCCAGTATTGCCAAGCCTACCAAGAACAGAACAAGGTGACCCAGAATTTTCTAAATACTTGTAGATAATAAAGAGAACATTCTTTGATTCTTCAGTTAGTCTATCCATAACTGAAAAATTGCAAGTGTGTTATAATTCTTCTGCTTCAAAACACAAGACATTGTAGGGGCTTACAGGTGTTTTTGTAAGTTATCATATATATGAGATGATAAAATGATTTATTTGTGTGTGCCCATATATATTTATTTCTCTGCATCTAGGAGGTGACTAACATACTAACCACTAAATAATACGTTAGTTGTCACTCTATGTGTTTTAAAAGCACTAATGAAAAAGCTTCACCTTTAAGTATTTTTTAATTTAACTGAATTAAACATCTGAGGAAGTACAGAGCATTCTTGTAGAAGAGTTGGGTCTCACCTTGGTCTAGCTGCAGTCATGGACCCTATAGTTCACCTATCTTTATATCTTTTATTCTAACTGAGAATATTATTTCCATTCAAAAAGCAGAAATACTGTTAGCTTAGATTCACATAACCTGTTTTAACACATCAAACCTTAACTTAGGGTCACGTGCTTCTGAAAATTAAAACTAAGAGAAGATACAACCACCAGCAACATAATTGTTCCAGTCATTAATTGTATAAGCTCAATGTCTTGTTGTCCAATTAACAGTGAACTTTTCAGAATTAGTTTCTTAGTTGTGGCATTTTTAATATCTATCACTAATTTCAGTTATCTTGTATAAAATTGTGACCTTTGCTATGAATTCATAGTCTCATTCACATGATTTTCAGGGAAAAGAAAAATATCATGAATCCTGTTTGAGTGTTTTGGAATTTTTATGAGTAGGTTTAAATGTTATGAGAGAAAGCACAATGATTAAAAAGGTCCATTTTTACATAATTTTGGCATTCTTTTTATCAATTAATTGGTAAATTAAACCTTTCAAAGATATCTATTCATTATTTTTTGTAGCAAACCATAGCAAAGAAAAGCAGAAGATAAAATTCTATGGCAAGTGAGGGTGACCTTACAGAATATGGAGATGTTCATCCCCTTTGTTGCAGAAATTAATGATTTCAAATGACTTTGGGGAAATTTAAGAATATATTAGAAGATTTCCACTTCATTATGTAATTTTTATCTCAGATTTAATCCATTTCTTGTATTAATTTGAAATTTCATATTCTAAAATGTGTGTTCAATTGCCTTCATTGTGACTGTAATAAGAAGTATTATTTCTATTTGCAAATTTGACTTGTGAAACGAAGGATTATTCATACAAAAAAGCTTAAGTTCTGTCATAAAGATTTTTTACATAAATGGGTATTATTACTACTACAAATAGTAGCATTAGCATTTTTAACATGGTGCATCGTTACCTAAGAGAATGAAGAGTTTATCACATCCACTAGGAATTGTGTCTGTGTACAGTAGAGAGCATCATATGATTAAATTGTTTTTAGAAGGAATGTTCTTAATGCAGTGGTTAAGATCACAAGTTTTACAGGGAAAGAGAACTCAGGATCTTGTTTTCATTTATCCCACTATTGTCTTTGAATAAGTTACTTAAAATATGTAACCCTATTTTTATTGATAAAATGGAAATGATAATAACAACAATGACAGAAGGAAAATTGTGAAGAATAAATTTTATATATACACACACATATAGGATGGAGCACAGTAAATTATTTGTTTCCCAAAAAGGAATTGAAATAAAAATACAAGACAGGTATTTTCCCAGTAAAATTAAGAATAGTGACTGCCAAAGAAATAATAAAAGCATATAGCACTTTGTATTTGAAAAATTCACAGTCTAGAAAAGAAATAGACATTTCTCGAGAAGCATTTCTAACTATGCTCTCAATTACCAAAAGTTGTATAAAGAGTAAGAAAAATTCTTCTGAAAATTTACACAGATGAACCCAGATCTGAAGAGGATACGTGACTGACTTCTCTCTTCTTCTCCTTCTGATGATGTTGCAGTGGAAAAGTAAACAGAGGAAGTTGAATTGAAGAGGGTTAGGAACCACAGGGCTAACTCTCTCTGGCCAGATTGAAGGGTCCATCACTCTTCACCATATTGAATTACAGGCATGGTTTACAGCTGTCGAGAACCCATCCCCCCCTTGAGGATTTAAGCAACACTGGCTGGGTGGTAGATATCCTGTTGCAGGAAAGCTCCCTCTATGACTCAGATGGGAAAATGAAGGGAAGGTAGAGAATAGATTAGAAGACATCAATTTACACAGGGTGCCTGGGTGGCTCAGTTGTTAAGCATCTGCCTTCTGCTCAGGTCGTGATCCCAGAGACCCAGGATCGAGTCCCACATCCGGCTCCCTGCTCAGCGGGAAGCCTGCTTCTCCCTCTCTCACTCCCCCTGCTTCTGTTCCCTCTCAGGCTATGTTTCTCTCTGTTAAATAAATAAATAAACTCTTATTTTTTTTTTTTTTAAAGAAGCCCTCAATTTACAGCAAAACCAAAGGTTGGTCTGACTGGTCAGAACAGAGCTTCTCAACTGCGGGAACATGAAAATTATGATAGGAGAGTTGTGTGAGCATACTATGGGAAAGCAGCCAAATATAGGTGACAGAAGGAAAAGGAAAAAAATGGAAGCATGCAAAGTAAGATGCATCATATGCAGTAGAGAAAAATAAAAGAATTGAGTGGAACTTCTCAAGGATAATTCATGTTGGATAAAAATATAGCAATATGAAGTTAAGAAGAGACTTTTAAAATGAGATGATAAAAGAACATAAAGATGCAAAGTCAGGACTAAGGTAACATTATCACAGACATGACACATAATAAGCATCGTGATGTCAAGGATGAAGCAGAAATCTCTAGATACACAGGTGGGAGGAGACCGCCACGTACAAGCCAAGGAGAGAGGCCTCAAGAGAAACCAATCCCTGCTGACACTTTGGTCTTGGACTTTCTGGGACTGGGAGAAAACAAATTTCTGTTGTTTAAGCCCACAGGTGTGGCATTTATTACATAGCCAGAGCTGACTAATACACCGTCCAAACTCCTACTATGTTCCAGGACACTGGTGTGAGGGAGGGTAGTCATTTTTTAGGTCACACTTTTCACAGCAACATTCCCTGCCAAAAGACTGAGGATCAGTATCCAAATAGCACTCGGGAATAAACGTGTAACCATGAGGCTTTCATGCCTGTATAGCATCTGAGCGAAGCCGATAGCTGCTGCCAGCCATACATGATCACAGGCAAAAGGAACCATGATAACGTCTTGGAGCATCAGCTCAGATGAAATCCAGCCAGTTCAGTGCAAAAATGAAACACTCATAGTTGGAATGGAGAAAATGTGATAAAGACATGACTACTAAGCATGAAAATATAAAGCTATTCTGATTAATTAAGAACATTTTGGTCACAGACATAGTAGGCATATCATAATTGTTTTAGTTCTGTTTTGTTTTTAAAATTTTTATTTATTCATTGACAGAGAGAAACACAGCCAGAGAGGGAATACATGAAGAGGGAGTGGGAGAGGGAGAAGCAGGCTTCCTGCCGAGCAGGGAGCCCGATGTGGGACTCGATCCCGGGACTCCAGGATCATGACCTGAGCCGAAGGCAGTCGCTTAATGACTGAGCCACCCAGCCACCCACAGCATATCACAATTGTTGACAAAGTAAAGAAAATAATATAATCAACAAAAATATTGGGCACTGCAGAGAACAGGACAAATGATTAGAAACTGAATTTCTGTTCTTCCATAGTAGTGATAACACAGGTGGTAAAACAGTAGACAAAAATCACATATATAATCCCTTCTCTTTAGGTTTCTCCTCCTATTTCTTTCTATCATTAGAATGGTCACTGAAGGCGGGCCCTGCAAGTATGCTTTTGGTTCAACATAATTTTTATTATAATGTGGAATTCAAGTGAAACTACATTAAGGTATAAAATGCCGTATAGACTCTAGTTCCATTCATCACCGATAGATAGCTTTCTCTTTGTCTCTCTCACTATCTGACTAACTATCCTTCAGTTTCTGCTCACACAAAGTCCACCACACACACACACACACACACACACACACACACACACACACACACACCACTAATAATTACCTAATAAAAGTAACATTCATACTAGAATTTGGAATGACCTATTGTTTCTCGGTTATATTTCACACCTTGCTTGAATATCTCAGAGTTTATGTCCTTTTTCAAAATCAACAAGATTAGTGTGGCATTAAAAATTAGGTGGCAGTTATTTGTAGGTGTGCAAATATAAAATTAGTTACTTCAGAACGAGCTCCGTTTTTGTGTCACGGAGTCTTCTCTTTCCCTCCTTTCATTTCGTTCTGTGTCCTCACCGCTGCTACGACTGTGTACGACGATGCTGGTGACCTCAGGAGATGTAAGAAACACTGTTGGTGAGAAGAAAATGGCGGGTGTCGGTGACCTCTGCACATCTCCACCTAGTCATTCCGTACTTTTCAAGATGAGTTATCAACACTTTTTTTTCTTAAGTTCTGTTTCTATGGTAACATTTCTTCCTAGCTTGACATCTATATGCCATTTATTATTCTATTTTCTACATTTACTTATTACCTGCTATTTTTTTTAACACAGTCCATCACTTCTTTTGATGTTCTGTTTCACTGGTTAGAAACGGCAGGTTTCAGGGTGTGAAGGATTTAGCTCCCATGTATACACACCATTAAGTCCACAACCATATCTATAGGACACATACACACATAGTCACATCTGTAGGACACAGGGACACATAGTCACATCTGTAGGACACAAGGGCACATAGTCACATCTGTAGGACACACGGACACAGTCACATCTGTAGGACACATGGATGCATAGTCAGTCACATCTGCAGCATACATGGGCACATGGTCACATCTGTGGGACACATGGACACATAGTCACATCTGTAGGAAACACGGACACAGTCACATCTGTAGGACACATGGATGCATAGTCAGTCATCTGTAGGACACATGGACACACACTCACATCTATAGGACATGTGCTTCACCTCATTTAGAATCTTTTCCACTTTATCCCCCAGCTTCTTAATTAATGAAAAATTCATTTGCTGTACTGTAATCTAACTTGTTTCTAGCTTCATTTATTCTTATCTGTTTTTTGAAAAAGAGTCCTGGTGTTGACACATATTATTTCTAGTCACCGTTACTAAGAAACACTATTATTGATATCATATTTTTCAATTCTTGACTCTTAGAGAAATTATTTTCTCCTGCGCACTCTTCTCTTTTCCAAGAGTAGGGTTTTTAATTTTTTTCTCTCTACCAATTTGAACAGTAATAAAAAACCCCCAGCTCTTCATCTCTGACACTTTCCTAGCTTTTCTAGTGAAGGCATGTGGTGCTGCCAGTTTCTTTCTAATTAACCTCTCAGAATGTGTGTCTGAGTAAATGGTTGAGCGTGACTCATGATCTTGAACTTTTACGAGGGTTAGATTGTTTTGAACTATAGCCACATGTGCTAAATATAGTTAAAACATTTAACACATCCATTACAGAGTCTAACATAAACACAATTTTTATGCTGTTACTGGATGGTAAATGGTTGCTTTGGAGAAAAATGAGTCCAGTTTCAGTGACACTCGGGGAGGGCACTAAGGGGTATTTATCAGGATGCTTAGAGTCTTGAAGGGAGCCTGACACAGAACAGATGGAGGTGACAACACCAGGGGACACTAGTCACTGTCCATTGGGAGCATAATAGTGCTAGCTCAGTCCTGGCCACAGAAGTTGCCTAGAGGAGAATTACTAAAAAGGAGGGGTGGCGACAAAACCTACCGACAAGCACATGGGCCCTAGAGTCCAACAAATAGCACTAAATATGTACAGACCTGCTCAGACCACCTTGCGGATCTTTGATAGCCACATTCCTTTACATTTTTCTTTCTCTTTATGTTCAGCCCTAACAATGCTAGCTTGTTAAGCAATAAAAAGATGTCGTTAGTCAGCCATCATTTTCAGGATGTTCAGATAAGCAGGCAAACTTGTGTCATAGGACAAACTGTGGATTTTGTCACAAATGATTCTTGCTTTTGTATGGACTCTGCCTTCCACCGTTAAAACATCACCTTTTATAAGTGATAGGAAGGGGAACATAAAGGAAGTGCACCTTGCAATGTGCTAAGAAGCCGTTGGCATTCCTTGCATGGTTGATGACTCTCCAGTGATACTTCCCACCTGTCAAGGTGAGTGCAGCCCAGTGACCTGCTCTGGCCAATTCAATTCAGACAACTAGCAAGCATGTACTAAGCAGACATAAGCTTTTGTTGGGTAAATCCATTGAAACGTTTTGTTACTGCAGCTAACTCTGCACATTCTGATTGATAGATCGTATTTGTTCCTTGAAGAACAGATGTTTCCTTTCATTCAAGATTATGTCCCAAACTTAGTGTTTTTCTGATTTTTTTTTTTTAACCAGAATGGATGTTTCAACTAAATATGATAAAAGGAGACTAGAGATTCAACTCATCAAATGTGCCCTTCCTATTCATAAATTTTCTTCTTAGGCAGGAGACAGTGCCTTCTTGACAGACTTTCTCAGCCTTTGAAAATAATATTAACTATGCCTGAAGAACATGTTTTTCCATTATGAAAATGGTGAAATGAACAGATATGTTAGGGCAGGAGAAGTTAGAGGTCTCACAAATGCCTCTATTCTATAGTCTTTTGAAGACTGTTTCTTAAAGTGCACCAGGGCTCTGCGGAAACCATAAAATTTGGGGTGTTTCATTCTGCATTTACAGAACAAGTTAGGACTGAGCATACGATTTCCTGTTCCACGACTGAACTTTTTTCAGCATCTCCACTTCCTCCCCATGTCATTGTCATACTCTCCTTATCTGACAGTTCATAGTGTTTTCATGATATTCTAATGCATACAGTCATTTAAAATATTACTAATAGAGATCTGAGGGAATTGGGGAAAGAAGAGACATAAGATATATTTGTAATAATTTGAGAAATTATTAAAATTCCATATTAAAAATTCAACTAGAGTTTCTTTGAAATTTGTGGCAAATTACCAAATCTTTTTTTTTTACTACATTTCTGAGCAATCTACAAAGTTTAAAGTTTGACCATCTTTCCATCATATTTCATTTGGCGGGATCCACATGGTTTCTGTTCAGTTTCAGAAAGTGTCATTTATAAAGTATACAATTCTCTGCTATTTGGAAAAATTTTATCAGGGGCTTGTTAATGCAATTCGCTTTATAATGACACCTTCTGATCTGGTACAACATAGATTTTCTGTATGTATTAACAGTAATGAAGAATAGGCATTATAGCGGCACTACATTAGGGAAGATAAAACGCCCCACTGGGCTTTAAAAAGGAGCCCGATACAAATGTGACATTTACTTAACTATAGAGGCATGAATGGTAATGCTACAATTATGTTAAGAGCTGGAGAAGTATTATTAAAATCTTTTAAAACAGCCACTCTCCCCACCTTTCGATGCTTGCTTTGTCCTTTTAGAAATTGTTTCTGTTGTATTCACGAGAGCCGGGTGCTGTGGGGAAAATGATAGAGTTTGGTGATTTCTGTATAGATTCTGGGACAGTTCATTTCCCCTAGAATAGTAAAGTCCCTTTTAATACTATGTTTACCAACCACACATCTCTTTGTCCATATTTCTAGTGGCAATATTCTGTTTCATTCTATTATTCTGGTAGGTATCTACCGTTGGTGTGTATGTGGTTTTCTTTGGTTGTTTGTTTTGTTTGTTTTTGCTTTAGAGAATTTTTTCTTTGCTTTTTTTAACTTTGCCTCACTTAAATTTTTATAATGCAGATAATAAGTGAGGGTCTGTCTTTATTTATTTCTTATTTTTTTCAAGATTTTATTTATTCATTTGACACAGAGAGAGACAGCAAGAACAGGAACATAAGCAGGGAGAGAGGGAGAAGCAGACTCCCCGCTGAGCAGGGAGCCCAATGCGGGGCTCAATCCCAGGACCTTGGGATCATGACCTGAGCCGAAGGCAGATGCTTAATGACTGAGCCACCCACACGCCCCTGTCTTTATTTCTAATATGGAATCTAATGGCAACTGGATATACACTGGATATCTTCTCTTGAAGAGTCAAAAAAGAGAATAAAAAATATAATCAACTCCCTTTCTTTTTTTCTATGACTAGAAATTACAGTCTATTTCTGAGACTTTTTCAGAGTAACTATTGGGATTAAAATAAATATAGTGGTATATAACCTGCATGCTTACCTACCAGGTGAGTGCTCAAAATTCTTTAAATTAAAATTAACAGTCATTGGTTAAATAGATTTTGGATTAACATGGAGTATTTATTTTATTTTTCGAGTTTTGTTTTGTTTTGTTTTGTTTTGCTTTACTGTGGATTACGTCCTTTCTGAGATAAGGTTTTTCTCATATTTCTTGTATTTGGTCCTTTTGGTCAATAATACCTGTGTTTGTATTAGTGAGATTCTAGATAATTTATTTTTAAGAACACTGAGAAACAAGTCAGTATTGCCATACATTTGCTTCGTTTTTTATACTGATAGGAAGAAAACGTTGCTGTATTAAGTGAATATAGTCAGGCTTAGACTAAAAGAGTAAAAATGAGAGATACATATTATAATATATACATATATTAGCATATATGTATTTCTTTTCCATTTAAATTGTGGTTTACCCAGGAAGTACCTATTCTGGTTTCATATTTTATTAACTTTGAAGTTTTCTTAAAGTAAATGAGGATTTCAGGTCTTCATCACATCCCTTAATAATGAAGAACATAAAACATCTGAGGGCGCCTGGGTGGCTCAGTGGGTTAAAGCCTCTGCCTTCAGCTCAGGTCATGATCTCAGGGTCCTGGGATCGAGGCCCACATCGGGCTCTCTGCTCGGCGTGGAGCCTGCTTCCTCCTCTCTCTCTGCCTGCCTCTCTCCCTACTTGTGATCTCTCTCTCTCTGTCAAATAAATAAATAAAAATCTTTTTTTTTTAAAGATTTTATTTATTTGACAGAGAGAAACACAGCCAGAGAGGGAACACAAGCAGGGGGAGTGAGAGAGGGAAAAGCAGGCTTCCCGCTGAGCAGGGAGCCCGAGGTGGGGCTCGATCCTGGGTCTCCGGGATCATGACCTGAGCCGAAGGCAGTCGCCCAACCAACTGAGCCACCCAGGCGCCCCAATAAATAAAAATCTTTAAAAAAATCTGAGGGCTCCAGTATTTGAATGCTGCCCTAAGCTATTTTTAGATACTATTAACTTTGACATATCTTAAATTAATACCATTAATAAGTGGACTCATTACATTTAATAATAATGATATCTATTACTCTAAATTTTGAAGTTTTTCTTTTTCCCTGCCAATATATTTATGTGTGGCCTAGGAGATCTTGGAGGCTAACAAAGTTTTGAGCCCAAAACAAGCTAAAAATTATAAATGGATTTGACTTGCCTTATCAAGAATAAGAGAGAAACTAAGTACTCTATCTTCATCCTTGAGGAGTAAGTGGAGTTCCATAAAATACAACTTGGGCCACAGGAGAGTAGCGCCATTCTGCATGACCCGTGATGACAGATCACAGTGGACAGCCTCATAAAGACCCGCAGAACTCCTCCAGTGGTCTTGTCAACTCAATTAAAATGTCATAACTAGATAACTAGATGACTAGGTAACTAGTTAACCATCAGCTGTGGTCTCATTACTCCAGCTTAATCACGGGTGTGTCTCTCTGTGTCTACATCTCCATCACCTTTCTGTCATCTATTTACCTATTTGATCTGCTCTAGAACTCTGTCTGTCTCTACCTATCTGTACCTATGTACATCGTGGAGACGAGAGATGATGGGTGGATAGATAGAGAGATGGACAAGACACAAACACACATACTTTGTGTATAGGGAAACATTAAAAAGTTTAATGAGTCCGAAAACACACTATCTTTTACTGGCTTTGTTCTAAAGAGGACTTTCTTTTCACAATTTCTTCATGAATCTTGGGTTGCCTACCTCTAGGATTCTAAATATGCTTATACACAGGGCAGTCACACATCCTTACGTCTGGCCAGCATCTTCAGATCTTCCCTGGTTTAGAATTTGCTCCATTTTATTTTATTTTTTAAAAAAGTTTAACCCCATGTCTTAAATTTCATTCAAATAGGATAGGTATAATAGATTTCTATCTGTAGTTGCAGGTTTTGTTGTGGGAAAAGATCTTACTCTAAATTTGCAGTTAAATCTGCCGAGTCATTGTGGTAGCATCTCCTCCCTCCACCGGGGTTCTTCCAGAACTTCCCATGCTGGCATCACCAGGGGCTTGACGCAAATGGAGAGCCTATAAAATCCATCCAGAGGGGCCCAGGAAGCCAGGAAACTGTGGGTCAGCTGCTCTTAACATAGGGACCAGTAGGGCAGTAGAAGCTTAGCTGGTCTTGCCATAGAGCGTGTATAAAATAATCTGACATTCTCCATACAACAACATTGTCATTTACTAAATAGGATAAATCCACGATGATTTACCTGGTAAGTTCTTTGGGCAGCAATGTCCTAAAACTGAAAGCAGGTGTTTAGTGAACACAACACGAGAAAACAGGACGCACACCATAAAAAAGTGTTTATCGGCAGTGACCATCCACCAGAGTGTACAATGATCACATGGGACCCAAAGGACACATCGGGACTGAACATGTATCCATTGGCCTCATAAGTCATCCTTTCTTTTAAGAACTCTGCATCCAGAGATAACAGTTTAACTTGTGCAGAATATGCTTAACACCACGTAACATCTGTCTGCAGAGCCATTATCTCTACACTCTGGAAAGTTCTTTTAGCCAAGCACTGCAAATCCCAAGGTCCTATGTGACTCCTGACATTTCTTGGGGATTTTCTCCCGTGTCCTGCCGGGTGAGAGTCTGAAGCGCATTCCGAGCAGCGTGCTCCTCCTGTCTCACATCTCCTTCCCAGCTTGATGCCAATCACCTTCTGCCTGGCAGAAGCTCAGTCCCACTTCAGCTCTGTTTGCTGTTATGAATGTGTCTGTTTATTTTCTCTGCACTGATTTCCATGGAATTTCATGAAGATTGGGAGAATAATCTTTGAGTTCTGTCACTACCATGCATTGGAAGCCTATCTCTTCTATTCTTTACAATTTAAATTTATTAGATACAACGTACACGCAGTGAAGTACAAATGTCTTAATTGTACAACTGGATAGATTGGTCCTACATATAAACTCAAGTAACCAGCAGCCAGATTGTGGTGCAGATCGTTTCTAGAACCCCAAGAGACCCCTCTGTGCCCCTGCACATAGGCTGTAAGCCCCACGGGGGACCACTCCTGTGACTTAGCATAGGGCAAAGGGAGAGGAAGTAATTTTCCATTAACTCCCATCTGCTAAGACGGCTTCTTGGGGATATAACTTTCTGGAACTCTTGGCAGGACAAGGATTTCCCGCAGCCAGAGAAACCCATCAGGCAGGGTTGCAGGTGCCCACAGATCAGAGCCAACAGCTTGCACGGGAGTGATGAAGTCTAAAGGCACACGGGCAAAGCATCAGTAGAGTCAGCTGAGATCCACACATAGCATTTCCAAGATCCCTGCTTGTCCCACGTGACAGTCACTCTGTCTTATTATTGACTTTTTAAGGAGGTAAAAGGTACGATTGTTAAAAAACAAAACAAAAGACAAAAAGCATACACAACAGGAAGACCAGTGCGACAAGTATATACGTGATCATTCCGGCCATGCTTTATGCTCGTCATCAGCCCCGCTGTGCCATTCTAGACGTCCCTGACCTCAGCTAGTGGTTGAGCTGCTGTGGTCACTTGGTCAGGGGGCTGAATAGAACTTCAGGAAGGTGGGACTCTCTCGCTACCGGCCAGGTCAGTCATTGTCGAACTTCCCCATTGGCAGGGATCTTGGGGAGCGGGAGGCGGCAGAGTAAGGATCCTAACAGGGTCCCCCAAGTTCTCGGCACACTCTGTTATGTAGCAGAGAGCCCACCTTTTTGTGATTAATGGGGTCAGCTGGCCTTCTTGGTATAGTCACTTCTTCCTGCCAGTGAGTGCTTACAGGTTTTGGAGACTCTTTGGTCTCTGTGCTTTAATCAGCAAAAAGTAAAAACAGAAGACCACAGACTTCAGATCCTGCCCTGTCACCCCGAGGACTAAATGTAAATGTCTTTAATGCCCTTAGTTTCCTCTCAGTTTTTTTTAAATTTATTTTTTAAATTTTTATTAACAGATAATGTATTATGTGTTTCAGGGGTACAGGTCTGTGAATCATCAGTCTTACACAATTCACAGCGCTCCCTGAAGCACAACCCCCCCCCCCCCCCCCCCCCCGTGTCCGTCCCCCAGCCACCCCATCCCTCCCACCCCCCCTTTGGAAAAGGGCTTTTGAGTCTATGGATTCTATTTTTTCAATCTTTTTAAAAAATGCCTTTTGGGTGGATGATAAGTAGTTCTGGGCAGAGACCGTGGAAATGCTTTGCGGCGCGCTCATGAAGCCGGGGCGTTTGGGCGACACGTGCGCCCCGGCCCGAGGCAAGCGGAGTGTGACCTCGTGGCTGGTGCGTCCAGGGGTTGCCCGTTAGGTACTCCTGCCAACATGGCCGAGGGATTGTGCTAAGTGGCATTTGAGCACAGTGCGTGTGCACCGCAAATGACCCGTTGGCAGCCCGAGCCCCAGGGTTCAGGGGGGCCCGGCTCGCATCTTCCTGCTGGAGAGTGAATTCCTGCTGCGCGTCCACAATGGCTCACCGAGCAGGGCTTCCCGTGGCTCCCACAGGCGGGAGAGTCCCCCACAGGGCCATGCCCACGTCTGCGGTCAGCACCTCCCTGAGCCATCGGGACGTGGCATGACATCGTGGCTGTTGGCAGTGCTTGGCCTCTTGCCAGACCCCAGGAGGCGCGCTCTGGGACGTGCGGGCTCCCATTCCCCCAGGCCTGCGGCCTCGCAGCCCAGCACCAGTGTAGACCGTAGGACTAGGGGACTTCAGTCATAAGACCGGGACTGAAACTTCTCTTTCCCAGTAAGATGGGTTTCCTACATGATGTGATGGTAAGAAGCTCCCCCATTACTAAACCAAACTCCCAGATGCACCTGGAACGTTAGGAAGTCCTGAACACACACACACACACACACACACACACAGCTTGGGGCACATCAAAAAGATGAGCCCACTGAAGTAGCTCCCAGCGTCCAAAATAGGAACAACCAGAGCAACAAAATAACTAAAATAATATTGGATTATAACCAAAAGTATGAAATAGTGCCCATGTGTGCAAACTGGTATCAATGCTTGAATAAATAAATAGGAGATAAAAGAGTCAGTTTTCCATGCAAAAAAGAAAATCCACATAATGTACATAAATATTTTACTCTCAGGGGCGCCTGGGTGGCTCAGTTGGTTAAGTGACTGCCTTCGGCTCAGGTCATGATCCCGGAGACCGGGGATCGAGCCCCGCATCAGGCTCCCTGCTCGGCGGGAAGCCTGCTTCTCCCTCTCTCACTCCCCCTGCTTGTGTTCCCTCTCTGGCTGTGTTTCTCTCTGTCAAATAAATAAATACAATCTTAAAAAATATATTCTATTCTCAGAGAAGGAGAGTGTCGGTCCTCACTCCTCAGGTGTGAGCCACGCACTGGGGCGACAGGGGGCCGAGGGGTCTTGTCGCCGAGGAAGTGGGCAGTTTGGCTCAGCCAGGGGCTCACGGTCAGCAGCAGTGAGAAACCATGTTGGTTGTGTGTGACCCGGATGGAATGTGAAGAACGTGGCATCTGATGTGTGTGGTCCTTTTCCATAAGAAAGGAAATAAGAAATGAAAGTTCTCATACTTCTAGACCGGGTATCCAATCCTTCCTCCCCCGACTCTGCCCGTCCCGGAGACCAGGATACAACGCCTGTACTCTCTGAGCAGAATACGTTCTCAAAATGAGTAAGTCGTGGACGTAGAACTCAGTTATTGAAGCTACACTTAAAAATCCACCAAACACATTTCACCAAATTTCATGTTGTGTTAAATAATTGAATTCTGTGTTTCTGGGAAGATGTGTATCAGAATCCAAGTCATGGTCACTTTTCTTTGTTTTCAGCTCCATTAGAAAGGGATTTCGTTTCAAAGCCGGGTTAAGTACTTGTCTCTGTGTTCCACCACTAAACAACGGCAAATGGGTCAAGTTGGAAATCTGTGAAATGGAGTTGTTAACATTACATTTTTACGATTTTTTTTTCTGAGGCAATTTTTTTCCCTACAAAAAGTGACTTACTTTCACTTTCATGTAATGAAAAGCTTCACTTTCCCTCCAGAAGCACGTTGTCAGAACTCAGAACTCCTCGGTGGTAAAGCTGTGTTTATTTTTTTTGCCTTTGGCAGGTCACGAAATGTGTCAGCTTGAGTGACTTAGAAAGTTGTGCTCCTAAGAATTCAAAGAAAGCGCCTAGAGGTGCAAGCAGAAGAACAATATGGCAAGGGGAAGAGGAGCACTCCTTGAAGAATAAATTAATTCCAGGCTCTTTGTCTACAAATAGCTAGAGGCTGACTTTGTGTAGCATTGCAGGATATAAACCTCTGGATGAAGTTAAGTGTGGGCCAAAGCCATGGTTATATTTTCTTTTTTTGGAAGAGGGAGCTTTGCTTTAAATTATAAAAGGGGGAGAAGAGACAAATCTGCAACCGAATTGGGGGGAAAGGCATTGATAAGCATTTAGAGGGCCCCAGATTTGACTTAGTTCTGCTGCTAATTAGATGTGACCCTTTGAACTAATTTACTCATCGCCCCAAGGCCAAGTTTTCTCATCTGTGAACTAGGATAATCTGCATTGCTGTAGACTTAAGGTTTGTGTGCCACCTGTCCCCCCAGCCCAATTCTTTCTTATTTTTTTTTTAAATTTTTTCCGGTGTTTCAAGATTCATTCCCCATTCCCCACACCCAGTGCTCCACGCTTTAGGTGTCCCCAGTACCCACCACCAGGCTCTCCCATCCCCCCCCCCCCCTCCCTCCAAGTCGCTCAGTTTGTTTCTGTGTCCAAAGTCGCTGTTGTTTCGTTTCCCTCCCTAGATTACCCTAGTTCCCATTTACTTTCCTTCTCCCATTGTCCTCCAGTTTACCCCTCATGCACTGCAAGTAAGTGAGACCATGCGATACTTGACTTTCTCTTCTTGGCTTATTTCACTCAGCATAATCTCTTCCAGTCCAGTCCATGTTGCTACAAAATTGGATATTCATACTACGCCCCCAGCCCAGTTCTTATGTTGGAGCTGTGACTAGGCCAGGAGCGTTGAATCCACATATAGGATGAGTGTCCTTATCTGAGAGACCCCAGGGAGGCCCCTTGCCCCTTCCTCCCTGCGAGGACACAGCAAGACGACACCGTCTGTGAACTGAGGAGCGGGGGGTCTCACCTGACCCCAGACCTGCCTTCGCCTGGATGCTGAACCCCCAAGCTCGAGAAGTCAGCACCTGGGGTTTCTAAGCGATCAGTCCATGGCGGTCCATTCACAGCCACCGGAGTCCATACAACGTGTCGGGAATGGTTGTTGGGAGAATTACAGGCCATTTATGTTCTCATGCTTCCGAGCTGCCCTGTCACTGGGAGCTACGTGTAGGCGGTGTTTTTGTTCTGCAATATCCATTCCATTATTTTTCTTTCTTTCTTTCTTTCTTTTTTTTTTTTAAGATTTAATTTTATTTATTTGACAGAGAGAAACACAGCCAGAGAGGGAACACAAGCAGGGGGAGTGAGAGAGGGAGAAGCAGGCTTCCTGCTGAGCAGGGAGCCTGATGCGGGACTCGATCCCGGGTCTCCGGGATCATGACCTGAGCCGAAGGCAGTCGCTCAACCAACTGAGCCACCCAGTGCCCCCTCCATTCTGCTTTCTACTAGTGCCCCATTTTCCTTTCAGGGAAAGGTGTGTATGTCTGCGGTGATGGTGTAATTTCTGGTACAAGCCTCCAACTCAAACAGCTAAAGGAAACAGGTGTCTGACTTCCCTGGCTCTGTGCGCGCCTGGCCAGCCAGACCCACCAGGGAAAGATTCCAAGGAGGCAGGAGCCCGTCCCATGACCTCAGGTCCTTCCTCAGGTCCTTCTGCCTCTGGCTTGCTCCTGCTTTCCTTGCAGAGTGCCCTTGATGTATGCCCTTTCCTTTCTGTCCTGATGTCCCCATCCAAGCCACAAGCCCTCCAACCTCCTTTAGAGCGCCCCCCTTACTTGGTGAATGTGGATTGGGGGTCCTGCGGGATTGCGAGTGGCCCCTCTGCGTTCTTCAGCTATAGCACTGGGATGATGACATCATCGGTCAACAGGGCTTCTGATCATTCAATTAATTCACGAAAAGAATCCATAAAAGTAGACTTTACTTCATTTGTCAGCATTATTATTTAGCCAGCAAAAAATAATGTCATACTTAGAGGACTCTAATATTAATAGGCACGTTTTAGCACCAACCCAGTGGGACGGGACAAAATGTTTATTTAGAAAACAAGAGTTTTGGATGCGTGTGTGGCTCAGTTGATTAAGCAGATGACCTACCTTCAGCTCAGGTCATGATCCTGGAGCCCCGGGATCAAGTCCTGCATTGGGCTCCCTGCTCAGCAGGGGCTCTGCTTCTCCCTCTGACCTTCCCCTTTCATGCTCTTTCTTTCTCTCTCTCTCTCAAATAAATGAATAAATAAATAAATAAATAAATCTTTTAAAAAAAGGAAAAAAGAAAACCAGGCGTTTAGAAAAGGTGATATACTTCTACTCTTACTCTAGAACCATTGTTCTGTGGGTTTTTTTTTTTAAGATTTTATTTATTTGACAGAGAGAAACACAGCTAGAGACGGAACACATGCAGGAGGAGTGAGAGAGGGAGAAGCAGGCTTCCCGCCGAGCAGGGAGCCCGATGTGGGACTCGATCCCGGGTCTCCGGGATCATGACCTGAGCCGAAGGCAGTCGCTCAACCAACTGAGCCCCCCAGGCGCCACCTGTTCTGTGGTTTTCTATGAACTTGGTTGATGGTCTCTCTTCATTTTCAACTACTCAAAATACTTAAGATGTATTTAGAATTGCTTTCAACTCCTTGCAGGAACCGGGCATTTCTCTCTCTGAACATTTTTTCTTCTATGTTTTCTGATTTAGCCTACCGTACTCTGGGATAACCCAGAATTCTGATTTTTATTTGCAGTAAAATAGTTATAGTTCAGCAAATCTAAAATAAATAGCTTGCGACTTTGGTCAAAAATTAATCTAGTTTTGTCCCACCTATTCATGGCAGTGATGGATTTCAGGGAATCAAATAGAACAAAGTCCTCCTTTATTATAAATGGGCTGTGGGGTGACTGGTAGGGAGGCGAATTTTTCATGACCATGATGTGCCAGGCAGGCCTCAAAGAATTTTCATATTTTAACCCATTTTATATATAAATAAACTTCTTATAAGTGAGGACTATGAAACACCATGAAACAACATACATAAAGTCAATATATACTAAATTAAAATGTTGCAAGTTGTGAGTAAAGTAACATCTCGGGCAAATAACTTTTTAAAAAAAACTTTAGAATACTTTCTTACAGCATGAATAGAATGGAATTAGATTAATTAAATGCTTATTATTAGAGCTCACGCTTCAAATAGATTGGTAAATTATGGAAAGACATGTAGGATAATTTGCCCTTTTAATATATGTTTTTTATGTATGTGCCTATCCTTTCATGATGCAAATTAGGTATAATTAGATATCTTTAGCACTTAAACTCTAAAGAAAAAAAAAAAACTAGTTTGAATTCAAATTGTTGTCCAGGAAATAATTCTTCCTTAGTCTCTGGCTCCTTGAGATAATGTACTTTTTAAAAAATGTATTTATTTATTATGATTATTTTTAAAGATTTTATTTATTTGAGAGAAGAAGAGAGAGAGGGAATATGGTGGGGGGCAGAGGGAGAGGGAGAAGCAGACTCCCCGCTGAGCAGGGAGCCTGACGCAGGACTCGATCCCAGGACCCTGGGATCGTGACCCGAGCTGAAGGCAGATGATCCAGTGACTGAGCCCCCAGGTGCCCCCGAGATAATATACTTTTGTACAAAGCCCACTACTTGTCATGGGCCAAGCCCGGGCAGTATGGGGTCAGGCTTCTCCGGGTCCCCGGGGGTACCAGGAAGACCGGGATGCAGTGGATGCTCAGGTGTGACCTGGAGAGGCAGGGACAGCCCCGGGAGGGACAGTGGATGCCCTTCCCAGGCAAACAAGCAAGTACACTCAGCTGCCGTCTTCGACCAGTTTTCGGGTCTCCCCGGCCTGTGGAGACACCCGGTCCAATACACAGTCCCAAGGGCCTCCGTCCTCCTCTGCAGAAACGACCCTCCTGTCAGGGACAGGACTCCTCGGACCAGGGTGTGGACGTACAGCTCCAGCAAAGAAAGCCCGACTTAACACGACCACACAAAGGCCAACGTGATTATTTTGTAAGAAAGTAGGGCAAAACTTTGTCAAATGGGTTTCTTTAAGCATTTACTAACTCTGTAAAAACATATCGGACGGCTCTGAAAAAAGAGGCCCAAAGAAAGCACTTCAGGGTCAATGCCGACCTTGCAGCGCAGATAAGGCACATCAGTGTCTGCGCAGCACCCGATGCATGTGTCAGCAGAGGTCACGTGACGTTGTTAGAGCTTCAGTGTCAGGAAAAGGAAGAGCTGGGAGCCCCTCCGTTTTCCTTACTTTGCATGTTGTCTTCATGTGGGAGGAACAGCAGTATGACCACCATAAAGAGAACTGACAACCGCAAACGTGGAGAACTTGGAAATAAGTGCCAAGTGTTTACAATTAGAAAGCCCTGAGTATATTTTAGGGATGCATGCAGTCATGTTGGGGGAGAGGGAGGGCGAGCGTCTCCCAACGGAGGGTTGATTTAAGGAGGTCTCATTGTCTATGCAAGTTGACCAAAAACAAAGAGTTGTAAAAAAGTGGACATAATACCTCAAAAGAGTACTAAAGAATTCTTTTTTTAAAAAAATATTTTATTTATTTGACAGAGAGAAACACAGCCAGAGGGGGAACACAAGCAGGGGGAGCGAGAGAGGGAGAAGCAGGCTTCCCGCCGAGCAGGGAGCCCGATGCGGGGCTCGATCCCGGGTCTCCAGGATCATGACCTGAGCCGAAGGCAGTCGCCCAACCAACTGAGCCACCCAGGTGTCCCTAAAGAATTCTTTCAAATTATAATTGCTTATGATTCCATATTCATCTTACCCTCCTTTCATTTTTATTTAGCGATATGATATGCTCATGGTTGATCCCAAAGCGGAGTTCAAGATCTCACAGTGTAGGGAGACTCCCAACCCACTGCTTTTCCCTCTGTGGTCATAAAGTTACCCCTTTTATCTATGTATCTCTCTCATACATCCAGTCTACATAAAGTTCTTTCTGTATTCTTTTTATCTAACACATTCAAAAATATTCATTTTAGGATACCTTTGGGCATGTTTGTAGGACTTCTCACTCTTTGTTTAACAATTAGACTAACAAGACAGGTGTCCTAGGAAACATCTTTCCATTTGTGACATAAATCTGACAAATTTTCAGCATGATATTCCATTTATATTTGTGATATTTTGTTGTTTTAAGTGATAGAGTATTTCATTTAGTTCTCTTGTACAGGTTCTGAAAGCAGAAGCTTATGTACTTTAGAAAGCAGTCTAATCAGTGCTCAGGTTGACCATGGCAAAGAATATGTTTTTGCCTTTGGATGTCACAGTCATTCATTATCTGAATAATCAGAACCTGAGGATTTCTTTTCTTTTTTTTTAAGATTTTATTTATTTATTTGACAGAGAGAGAGATCACAAGTAGGCAGAGAGGCAGGCAGAGAGAGAGGAGGAAGCAGGCTCCCCGCTGAGCAGAGAGCCCGATGCGGGCCTCGATCCCAGGACCCTGAGATCATGACCTGAGCTGAAGGCAGAGGCGTTAACCTCTGAGCTGCCTAGTCGCCCCAGAACCTGAGGATTTCAATACCTGTGTCCTTGGTAACACTCTGCATTTCTATCTTCCAGATTGGTTGATTGAATAAAAATGTTCTTCTGGTCACAATTTTCCATCATTACATTAGGATTAAGGTCCATGGATATGTAGAACTAAATAGGCAAAGAAGAAAGAAAAGAACTTTTCATCCATCATGATGAGCCGGTTGAAAGGCCCAGTGTGGGAGGAAGCATGATGGAGGCCCGAGGACCTGGTGTCCCCGTGTCTGGAGCACAGGGAGATGGCCACTTTGTTCAAGAGAGATGCGGGAGCCACAGGATCTGCCCCGCACAGGATCTATACTATCTGCAGGCCACACTAAGGAATTTGTTACTAAGTTAGGAGAAAACAACTGGATTCTCGTAATCATTGGCGACACAATCAGATTTGTGCTTCAAAGCCATCTCTGAGGATGTGGTGTGGAGAACCGATGGGTGGCAGAGGGCAGCAAGTGAACATTTTGGAGAAACTTCAGGTTGGCCAGGATGAGATGAGGCCGTTTCTAGTAGGATAGTGGTATTGGAAATGAAGAGGTCTGGGACAATTGGAAAGAAGTTCAGGAGGTAAAAATCATAGATCCACCACTGTCACTGCATGACTTCTAGTCAGTGGTATATTGAAGTTGAGAGTAAGGAAGAGAGAGACCGACACTCTGTGTGCTGGGCTCCATTCATTAACACACACAATACTGGGGCCTGGGGGGGCACTCCCCACATCCCAGTGATCGTCTGACGGCAGGAGTGTCTGTCCTGAATGTCATGGCACAGAAAGCAGCCTTAATTGTACAAATTTCTTCAGCTCCTTGGCCTCACTGGCCGTCTTTTAAAACTCCTTCCTTATTTAAGCACAACACGTAGAGACTTCGCCAATTGTGTGACTTATCTTAAACGTGGAGTAAAATGACTTTTCCTATTCAGGGTGTCCATTTCCTTTTGCCTGCTGTTTTGACAACTGACTTGGTTCCTTAACGAGCACGGCGGCGGGCATTGGCAGAGACGCCCCGAGGCATCGCGGGAAGCGCCCTGCGGGGAGTGGGACCGAGCGTGGCTGCAGGCCTGGGGTCTGGGGTCCGACCTTGGTGGAAATCACTTGTGTGTGGCCCTCTTGGTGAATGTGGGCCACGAGGGCACCTTTCATGCTCCCAATTCTTCATCTGTTAAATGAGGACATTCTTCCCGTAGGGTCCTTGAAAGACTAGCTGAGACAACAAATCTAGAACACTCGGGGTCGTACCTGGACCAGGGTGAGCGATAAGTCAGCTGAGCTGTCATTGTCTCCAGGGTTGCCTATCTGAAATGTGAGGAAATTTGAAAAACAATAAAAGATACAGGATTTAGTTGCCAAGGCAATGGGAGGAAGACTACAGAGTTGTATTTTTTTTCTGGAAAATAAAGTTGTTCATGCAGAAAAACTGGGATGCCAAAAAGTTTCAGCAGTAGAGGTAAATTAAGGACAAATATATTGATATTAAAATCTCAAGAAAAGACCTGAAAAAACACATCACTGGGCTTTTTCCATTACATTCACTGAGTTTGAACTTCTGCTTCATGATTAAAAATAAACTCATTTCCTTACACAATACTTTTTTTAAACACCAAGACTTGAGGAAAATAAATGATTCAGGTTCTAGTTAATCTCATAAGCAAATTTTATAAAGTAACTTCTAAATGAATGTCTTGTAAAGTACATGCACAAAAGTACAAATGTCTTGTAAAGTAAATGCACAACCGCATTTGGTAGAGGAAACCGAGCACGCTTTTCAAGAGGACACGGCATGAGGGGGTATCAGCATTTTTCCAGATGCTTTAAAATGCTTTATTGGATTTTGAGTTAATGGTATATAGTAATAGTGGCACTTACAATAGAGTAAGTCGTTTTACCAGGATCAGATTTTAGCTGATTTTGACATTCTGAGCTGAATGTCTTCTCCAAATCGTAAAGGTAGAGCTCGGAGACCTTCTGTGTGGGGCTCTGATCTCCACGCCTCGGGCAGCAGGTGCGTGGGAGTGCCGGCTGCCCCCTGGAGGAGATCACAGCGAGGAAGGAGCTGTCTCCAGCAGTTGCCCTTGGACATCCAGACGCCCTTGTCCCTCTCTGTCCTCTCTTCCTTTGCAGGCTTTGTCTCAGGGCAGCTGAAATGTCTGAATGATGCCACTGCTGACTGCTGGCCCCTGATCTGAAATCTGTCTTGACATCTTCATGTAGAGGCTCCTCGTTCCTGATTTGCTTCCTTTGGTGTGCTTACTATTTCCAGATCCTGACCTCAAAAATTGTAACTCCCAGCAACATGACCCCTTTTTGCAATCTCTTCCTTTGCTTGACAAGTTGCTCAGTAGGCAATGCTGCAAATGCCGCTAGCAGAGAAATTGGATAGAGACCCGGAATAACACTTACATTCTTCTGGGTGCCTTCTTAAGGTATATGATGCTCTGATCAAGAAAGAGAAGGGAATCTTTGAGCCACTTTGACATTATTTTGGATCTAGATATTCTGTGGCTTATATATTTTGCTCTAGATGTGTTTGTGTTTCATCTATGCACAAATGTATTCAGTCTGAAGCAGGCAAAGGGTCTGAAATTTTCCCTTGCTTACGAGCTAACGAGTTAGCCAGCCACAATTTCCTATCCACGTACTGGAAGAAGACACAAGGGGTCAGAGAAAGACGTTGTGTGCCATGCCTTGCCAATAGTGGGGGCCAGAGTCAAGACCTGCCTTGCTTCCTTATGTCCCCACACCCATAAGATGTCGTGATAAGGACTAGATGACGCCCTGAGTGCAGTGGATTGCACCACAAGAAAGGAACCCCGAAATTTGGAGACTCTGAATTTTTTGTCTGTTTTTATTTGTTTTTTATTTTGATGGCTATCTTCTCTATCCAGCCTTTTCTTTGTAAAGAGATCACTCTGCATCATGGAAAGTAGGCTAATTCCTCCATGGGTAAGGGGGGAAGGATTTCTACGTATTTCATCCTGGAGGGCACCCCCAAAGGAGACCCACCGTGAATCTTTCAGAGGATTCATGATCTCTAGCTTAAAAGGCAAACATTTGCTATTCAAAGAAGACTTTGCTCAGAAGACTGCTGGGCAGGAAGGCAAGACCCACGAGGGTTCCTTACACACGATGGATCCTGGTCATTGCTCCTGGGACATCTTACCCTTGCATTCAGGAGAAAATTACCCAAGGGACACCTGGGGAGCTTTAGTTCAGATCATGACCTCAGGGTCCTAGAATCGAACCCTACATCAGGCTCCTTGCCCAGCAGGGAGCCTGCTTCTCCCTGCCTGCCCTCCCCCTGCTTCTGCTCCCTTCTTTCCGCCTGACAGAGAGAAAAAATAAATAAAATTACCCCAAATGCACAAATCATCCATTGGCTCTATCACTTGGTCTGGAGATCAATGTTTCATGACCAGAATGCCACAGACCCTCAGAGGCATGCCACCCAACTGTAATTAAAAATAAAGCTTCTCTTTGCCATAACTAATGACACGTGCTGATATGAATATCACTTAAGTAGGTAGGTTAATAGATTTTGCAATGCACCACATAAAAGTTCAGTGTTTGCGGAAACATACAAGGGCTTTGCTTTTATGGAAGAACCCGGGGAGGCACTGTATGAAGGGACACGAATGAGCAGTGGGGAACCGGAGGGCGGCTCGTAGACAGTGTGCGGGAAAGCAGTAATCATTTCGCGCTCACCACTGACCTATACCGTGGGGATGTGAGCATTCACAATTAATGTCTTCAAGACACCATTGAAATAAAAAATTTAGAAGTGTCCTTTGAGGAAAAAGATCAGCCAATCAGGGACGGATCTGTGGCAGGTTGACGTTGTTTGCTTGAGCGCTGCGCCACCCCCATCGCCCCGGGGGTGCTGAAATCTGCCCGAGTCAGAGAGTGATCTGTAATAGGGGAGGAGAGATTACTAATGACTTGATTAGGCCAACGTAGATATTTTAATAGACGTAAGTTTTAAGGTTCTGTCAGTTGTGCAGTCCTCCCTTGCCAACTACAGAATGGCATGGCGTCTTGGAGAAGCGAAGGAAGCCGAAACACGACGAAAAACAGAGCAGTCTCCAGAGGGAGCGTAAAACACACTTTAAGGAAAAAGTGTTCATTTTTAAATAAAATCTCTAAGTCGACATCAACTTTGTCTAAAAGTAGAGAATCTAATATTATATACGGTCATCTTTGCACAGTGAAATGGAAAGGTAGACAACACTGATAAGTGCACAGCGTGTCAGTGCGTGGTTACAGAATATAGTGGCTTGTGTCTTTTTTATTATTTTAAATATAAAATAATAATATAATTTTAAATTTTAAATATAAAAATGAGTGTCCTTTGTAAACTATGAGGCTTTCAGAGATCATAAAACATTTGTTTTTGACAAAGTATCTTTGTTTTTAAAAGAAAGAAGTGGTGGAAATTTCTGAATTGTGAGAAAAAATACAAGAATAAATGTTGGATCCCCAAGAATATATTTTTTTAAGATTTTATTTATTTACTTGCCAGAGAGTAAGAGCGAGAGAGATCATGAGGAGAGGGAGAAGCGCCCGATGTGGGACTCAACCCCAGGACCCTGGGATCATGACCTGAGCTGAAGGTAGACACCTTACCGACTGAGCTTCCTAGGCGCCTTTCCCCAGCAACACTCTGAAGGGTTAAAAAAAAAAAAAGACAAATATTATTAAATGTTCTTTCTCGATTCAAAGAGAACAAGAGGACCCGGCTTTACACTGTTTGGCAAAGGCTGTGGCTTCCCGTGAGCCCTCTCTTGTTCCTGTAGGGCCATCTCAGGGTGTTTCAAAATGCTCCGTGCAGCCCGGTGTGCCTCCCAGCTGCTGGACCAAAACCCCCATGTCTGACTCTTCAGGACCACGAGGTGCTAACTCCCTGGGAACAGAAAACCAGAGCATCTCGGCGTTGTGCCCTCCTGCTCCCTTACCTCACTCTGAATGTCTCTGATGACAACAGATTTGCAGCTCGTCAGAGAACATCTTTGGGTCCTGTGTCATCCAACACCTCTGGGTGTTCCTGCTAGATTATCCGTGGTGTTGTTTTCCTGGCCTCCTTTCAACATTAACACATCAGCTGCCTGTGCTCTCTGTGTGTCGGTCACCAGATTCTAAGAGGGCACAAACCCTGGCCATCTGCCCCCCCCATGGCCCATGATCTCGGGGGTACATAGCCAGTACATGCAGCCCGTCTGTGTCTATCAAGTGAAGTCAAGTTGCCCTGCAACCGTGCTGGGCTTCGCTTCTGTCAATGAAAGCCTGGAAACCAACAGTGTGGTCAAGGGCATTGGAAGCTACAGAAGCAGATTGCAAACACTCAGTGCCCCTCGAAAAAGTTAAAACATGCTTGTTCCTCCTTCTGATGCATCTAGGCCGACTCTCAGTAGGGAACAGATTGGTCTGAAATCACCTCTACGTTGAGACTAACAGACACATTAGGATCACTAGTCTTGCCTGAATTAGCATAATTGGCCCCAAACTCATTTTATGTAATTCAGCTTATGTAATTTTATGATTTGCTCTGAAAAAGCCTATATTGCGACCTACCCTTGGCTACCTGCTCAAGTAGAGATTAATCTTATTTCCTTCCCATGCTTCTCAGAGCCAGAGGAATGGGGCTGGCTGGTTTCTCCATGGTAGGTTCGGTGTTTCTTGTCAGATTCATGTTTGCACTCAGCTCACGGACGTCGGCACCATGAGGCTCTCATTGTGGGGTGTCCTGAGGCGCTGCTGGATGGTGGGAGCTGTGCTGCGAACACGGTGCAGCTCGTGAGCACACCTGCAAGTAGGCAGGCCATTCTGGGACTTCTCTCGTTGGTTCCAGCGATAGTGCCTCCTCTTAATCAGTGAAGCAACCTAACGCCATCTGTGTTTTTCCACAAAGATACCGATCGCCTTTCTTTTATTTCTTGTAACTAACAGAAGAGATCTGTGCTTGGGGCTGAGAAGCCCATTGGCAACACACTAATGGACGTCCCTCAAATGGACGTCGCTCAAAGCTTCTCTCTCCTTATTGCCTTCTTCTTTCCTACTTTCCTGACTGCCTTCTGCCACTATGGCGAGAAACATCAAGCCATTGAAAGTAATAATATAATCTTAGATGAAAATGTTTTTGAAGGAATCAAGGAGTTTGTTATTCATATTTCTGAGAAAGAGAATAAAACACAGGGGAAATGGTGTTGCTTAAGATCAGTCATCACTGATTATTAATGAATTTGGAATTACAGTAATTTTCTTTCTGCTAACACTTTTCATGCCGATCTGTTCACAAAATGGAAACTTAATGGTATGTTCTGTTCTCAGACTCTCTTGATTCCATCCCTTTATACATGTTTAATTTCATAAAAGGAGCAG
Source organism: Spilogale gracilis (assembly GCA_004023965.1). Lineage (NCBI taxonomy): Eukaryota > Metazoa > Chordata > Mammalia > Carnivora > Mephitidae > Spilogale > Spilogale gracilis. The sequence continues at coordinate 29,012 of PITA01016759.1, forward strand.
AAAGTCTCAGGACCATTGTCTTTATTCTTGACGCTTTCCTCTGTGATGCTGTGAGTCTGGGAAGCACAGCTATCCCTTCTCAGCTTTGGGAAATCCATCCTGACATCCTGGAACGTGCCGTCTCAGGCACCTTGGGGAAGTGGCCAGTGGTTTTAGGTAGACCTAGCAACAGCGGAGAGCCTTCTGAGAGCCTCCCACCTCTTTTCTAAGGATCCTGAAACAGAAACAAGCACCTCTGTGGGAAAACGTAGGGGTGAGTCATGGCCACACGTCATTTTTAGGAGAGGTAAGTGAAGGTGGTCACGACACTGCCAGACCAGCTCTCGGAGATCATCTTCTCCTGCACACATCTGTCCAAGTGAGAATCTGTCAAGGAGCTCATGAACTTAGGATAGAAGATGGAGCTTTAGACGCCTCCCCCGGCAACATGATGGTTAGTATTCTATCGTTCTACTGCCATATGGGTATTTTCTTTGACAATCCAACTAAACATAATTTCAGAGATATTCTTTCACCGTGGTGACAATATTCATGCTAAGGATGCAAACAGAACATGAGTTCAAGTCATTCGGAACTTCTAAGAATCTCTCTTGCATGTATCATTTTGGGGATAACGCCAGTACAGTTGAACTGGAATGGAGAAAACAAAACACAATGGAAAACAAAAAACAAAAAAACCCCAACAGTTTATTAGGAATTTAGATATCCCAGAAAGGGCCCATGGTTTTCAGTTCTTTGCATTTGAAGATGAGTATGTAGGAGACACAGTGGTGTTTGAGAGCAGCAGAGAAAAGTGACTCTCATCGTCCTCACGCACGCGTCAGCAGAACTTCTGCTGGGTGTTCTCCAGCTTGTGTGTCCAGATGATGGCATGCTTCTAGATCCACAGCTGATTAGATGCCTTTAGTTTGAGGACCCACAAGCTGAGAGGGAATGATGCACAGCACCAGCCTCTGTTTGTGAGACTCTTTAAACATGCGTTGTCCACAGGGCACTTGTCAGTAGCCCAGGTTAGGCCATCACCCTTGTGGCTTGCCAGTCCTGGCCTCTCACACAGACGTACTCCAGGAGAGCTCTCCTGCGTTGTTGTGATGCTGTGACACGTGCTGTGTGTCAGGGTTCTGACACGGGTGGTACGGCCTCGCCACTGGCTGCTGACCAGGTGCAAAGGTGCTAACGGAGCAGATGGCACTTGGTATTTGTGTCTGATTCAGGAAGTTCTCCACCAAGACAGCGGGCTCTCAGGTGTTTCTCACCTCCTCTAAATCTGCCCCTTTCTACCTCTTCCCACAAGAGGGATAGAGAATGTTCCTGCATCCCATGCCCACGTCAGCATGGGCACATTTGGTCAGTAGAATGAGAGGAAACACCAGCCTGATCCTTCCAAACCTTGGCATCTCACATCCCCATGGCACACTGCCATTGCCATGGAAGAACACGTGCCCAGCCCACTGTAGTGCCAGAGGGGGGACCCGGGGAGCTGAGCCTCCTCTGCTGATCGACAAAGAATGTGTGCCCAGCCCACCTGTAGTGCCAGAGAGAGGGGAGGGACCCATGGAGCCCATCTGCCAGCTGGAGCCCAACCAAGAGGAGCCAGTACACAGACGTCTGAGAAAAGTGATTGCTTCTTGTTGTAGACCACTGCTATTCCGTGCTAGTGGGTTGTAGCATGGCGCTCATGGATGTGAACTACGCGAATTTTTAAAGTAAGAAACTCAATTTTGTATCTCTCCAGTTCCCTCATTCCCAGGACCACATTCTCTACAGCATTCCCTTTCACAGGGAAACATCTGTGAGGAGGTGATGTTTGGGGTCTGTTAATGGAGAACAAGGATCACAGCCACTGAATGCCTATCCACCGCCTACAGATTTCTTCTGGGACTTAGGGAATGCTCTCTGGAAGCATGATTGACGGACCCCCATCAGTAATAATTGCGCGGAGGTAAACAAAACATAGTGAGGAAAAGGGGATTTGCATATGTTAGGAAAACGATCCTTCACATTTACTGCTCTTTGAGAAACTCAAGGGGATTGGAAACTACTCCCTGTTCAGCCTATAGACATCACGGTGAAATGCCACTCCTTTAATTAAGTGATTAAAATAGAGCTGTGTTTAATTCTTCAGAGAAGCTCTTAGATGTGCTATGAAGGTAGTAATCATATTTTTACTCTGTCCCTTCTGTGATTTCATTTTCTTAGTACGTGGTGGCTTCAGTGCTCTCAGTGAAGATGCAGATGAATGTCTCTCTCCATAATATTGGGGTGCTTTCTAAGAGCGGCTGTTTAGAGAAATGAATGGTGGCCGGCTATGGATTCAGTATCGTGCTGCTCTGCGTTCAGCCCCCCTTTATTGGAAATATTGGATGTCTCTGCTATCAGAGTTCTGGCCCGATTACACACTCTTCTACAGTCCAGGGTGAAATCCACAGGACCCTGGACAGCTAGGCAGCACAGCCTGGATTGACAAAATCTTTGGTCAGCTTCCAGGTTTTAGAAATGAGAAGAAAGAAGAGCTTCTCAGGCCCACTGTGGGAATCCTCTCACTCCCCTGGACCACCCAAGAAAGTCTGTGGATTATAAGCAAATCATTGCAGTCTTCTGGAATTTACTGTGTTCTTAGTATTATGTCTGTAGGTTCATTGTTGCCTCTAAATTTATTTGTTGGCGTCTCGTGGGGAGGCTTTGACACTTCTCACTTTCCCTATTTTGTCTGACACAGGAATCACCAGATGGTTCCTGGTCATCCACAGGCCCAGGCCCTACTGCCCTGTTTGAGCCTTCTTCAGGTGTCCTGGTGTAAACGGCACGTCCCCTCGGGTCATCTCACCATGCTTACCACGGGGATTCTTAGGTGACAAAAAACAAAACAAGGAAATGACTTTTGGCGAACAGCCTAATACCCTTTCTAAGTGCAAATTAAGAACTGGAGATGTCTTGCCTCATCAGGGAGATCCAATACCCCAACTCCAGAGTTTAGAAATGAAATTACTGATTTTCTTTTTCTTAAAGATTTTATTTATTTATTTATTTGACAGAGAGAAACACAGCCAGAGAGGGAACACAAGCAGGGGCAGTGAGAGAGGGAGAAGCAGGCTTCCTGCCGAGCAGGGAGCCCCATGTGGGACTTGATCCTGGGTCTCCGGGATCATGACCTGAGCCGAAGGCAGTCGCTTAACCAACTGAGCCACCCAGGCGCTACTGAAATTATTGATTTTGACTAAGTTGCAATGAGGATCTTTTCTTGAGTGTCGGGAAAAGAGGGGCCGTTGCTTGGGGGGATCGCTCATTTTCTCTTCACCGTCCCGCCACTCGCATTTCAGATCTGGTCTATGGCCCGCTGTCCGCTGCCTGGGAAACTCTGGATTCACACGCACTTTTTTGTGAAGGGCTGACAAATGATTCCCCAGACCAGCTAATGGTGACAGAACATATTTGACGAGTAGCCACCTGATGAGATCAGAGGCTCCAAGCATGTTTTCAACTTGAACCTTAAACACCCCTCCCGGCTGGAGTCCCCTCCCCCGCAGAGCCGCTGGCCCCAGGGTGGCTGTAGGAGGCCCTCGCACGCAGGCGAATGGAGCTGCTAATCGCTGAGGTGGCCCAGCCTTCCAGCTTAATGACCAAGACACGGCTTTCGTTTTAGAAACCTCGGGGTGCTAATCACCAGGCTTCCAGCAAAAGCAAGGTCCTCGGAAAAGATAATTCACCGAAGCATTTACTGCCTTCTGCCACATAAAACATGCTTCCCTCTCATAGATGGATGGCTGAGATGAAAAATTTGAGAAAAAAAAATGTCTTTCATGTTAAGATAACCTCTCCTAGGGCAGCAGATGAGGTGGAATTCCTCTTTCTGTTCAAATCTGTTCAATTTCCTATGGAAAAGATAGTGTGTTTTTATTTTAATTTTTTCTCCCCAAAATAAAGAAAAAAAAAAAAGGAAGAGCAGCACCTTACCTTCATTGGGGAAATCTGACAATTATAAACGTACACTCTTTATTAACTAGAAATCACTTTTCTTTTACAGAAAAGTGCGGAAGCGTCTCTACTAATGAAAATTCCGTTGTTCTCAGTGCCAATCCGTAGGTAGTTGCCCAGTATCAGCGGCGTGGCGTTGGTTTTGCTGAGCCCCGAATGAGGAACGACAAAGGAAATTACATGTGATTCCAAGGCGAAGCAGCCAGAGATTAGACTGGCCACAGGGACGCAGGGTATATTGAACCGATACAAGTGCTCAAAGTGAAGAAAAACTACCCAAAGCTCGAAAAAGACGAGGAAGAAAGTTGACTTAGCCTTCTGGGTCCATGCCGGGGCTGTGTCCAGGCGGGAGGCCCTGTCTCTTCGGACGGTAGGTCAGGTTCTCGGCCATCTCACCGCCTTGAGGCTCTGGCGGGACCGCCCACCCCAGTCAACACACACCCTGCTCAGCTCATTAAAAAAGGGATCGATGGTAACCGTGGGCCCACTGAATTTCCACTAAAATGATCCCCAATTTTCCCCGGATCTATTCCCTGAGCATGTTAGGTCCAGCAGTTTGAAGATTCTGAGTATGTGAGTTTAAGTTTGCTTGAAGTCCGGATGTCAACTTCTTTTTGTATTTTTAGCTTATTTATGTTCATAAACCTCCCATACACGCATTAGCACATTTCTAGCGCATCCACCAACCCTGGAAGTTAAAGAGAACGAGTATGAAACTTCTAAGTAATTAGGTAAATGACTCAGAAAGAGAACACCTTCATCTGGGGTCATGGCATTGATGGCTGAACTCTGGGGATGAAGGGTCCGCTCCAGCGTCTCCTGGTGACCGCTCAGACCCCGACACGGACCCCGATAGGCGTCCACTGTGGTGCAGACTCGGGTTCGCAGGGGTTCCCTGTCTGGTGCGTTCCGTGTGACGGTGGCTCGGATTTGCAGAGGCACTGTTCCAGGCGAGATTCCAGCTCCTGCCGACAACTCCGAAGCCACATTTGTAATGCATGAAGCCATTTGTTCTGACAGAATGGGTTCACACCCAAGCTTGACCATAACCTTGAATATGTGGACGGTAATGGGAAGGAGTAGGGTAATCAAAGCAGCTTACAATTAGAGGTTTTAAAGTCACCTAATCACACTTGTCTTCCAAAAATACTGTATGAATAATCCATTATGGAGGGCTCCTTGTATGCCAGGCATGGGTGGGGAACTCGCAGGCACCATCCCACTGATGTCCACATGAATGTCAAATAGGAATTCTGTTTTCCAGTGAAGACTTATGCAAAAGCCAACATTCTGAATATATGAGAACAGAGCTACTCTAAAACAGGACCACGGGAGATGTTGGAGGTCTCTCGGATCACAGGGTTTTGCTCTCTTTTAAAGTGGTTTACTTGGACATGGGGAACCTCACTAGCTCTATCAGAGGTCAGAGAAAATCACCAGCTTGGAGGTGGGCCCACTAATTCCTGCGCCCAGCACAGCCCCCAAGTGGCCTTAGTGCCCATGTGACATCTGGCACCTTTGTCCTAACATCTTCTCTTGGGTAGTTCTGAGAAAAGAAAAGGAAAAAACAAAACCAAAACCAAAAAACAACAACAAAAAAAAACAGATTGAAAAACACTGGTCCAATGTAAAAATAATGTATTTCATATTTTTTAAAAATATCTTTGATTCCCAGATGGACCAAGCTACTCCTCTAGGGTCCCAAGGCTGGTGAGGGGCCTGTGGCAGAGCCAGCGTCCCGCCCCGTGTCTGCTGACCGAGTTCACAAGCACATCACGGTGAGGCATCGGTGCAGCGAGGGCCTCAGAAAGAAATCCAGGATGTCCTTGAGCATCGACCTTCATGCAGCGCCTCAGCGAGGGCATGTGCGCTGGCAGCCCTTTTCATCTGATAGAAAACTTCAACATTTTCAACTTATGTCCCCCAAACCCAGCAGAGATTCAGCGGTCAGAGCACGTTTAGTAACACAGGAGGAAAGGGGACTTGTTTTATTGGAATATTCCAATCCGTGGTAAAATCCTAGGAGAACTTTATCACCTGAAATGTACTTGACCCAAGTTTTAAATCACTCCAGAGATTTGCACAACTATGTCTGCAAATGTGAAACGGAAGAACGGGTGCTCCAAGCCTGGGTGTCAGCTCTTGGCCCCCACAGGACAGTAATCCAAGGTTTAATGTCTCCATCTGATAAGTGCTGCAAGCAGGAAAAAAGCAATTGGTACACATAGATTTAAGCAACTTGGCTAATGCACTCTTCGACACGCGTTCCGACTGTGGAAGGCACCGTCTTTCCGTGGGCACGTGGAACATTTACCAACAGACCGTATGCGGGGCTATAGCGTACTTGCAAGCATACTTCGAAGGGTCGCAGTGGGATGTGTCCGCCAACCGCAGCGTGGCGGATCTGGAGGTCACCACTGGCAGGATAAACAAGACACGCCGAGACATTTGGGCACCAAGCAAAACGCTTTTAAATATGCCATTGCGGGGATAGGACCGATACTGATAATTTGAAAATATTTTGACCTGAATGTCAGTGAGAGATGGTATTTGCCTCAGAATCGTCCCAAGGGAGAAGCTGGGCAGAGACAGGAAACTGCAAAACCTTGGCCATATCTGTGTCAGGTTTTGGAGCTGGGTCAGCCCTACGGGGCAGGGCTGGGGCTCGTGCCCTTCACAAAGATGCCCCCGGCAAGGGAGACATTGGTGAGTTCCTTGCCCCTCTGGCAGAAGGATTCCTTCCCCGGGAGCTGGGGCTTCTGAGTCTTTCCAGTCCTGGGTTACAAGATGCAGGAAGCATGAATTCCCAAAGTGCATCTCCAGGATTTAGGGCAGGTAACTCTGCACCTTCCTGTGTCCCGTCTCCTGTGTGTGTCTGACGCGACAGCCCTGGGGGGTCTCCCTGATTTAGGGAAGGTCTCACCTAGTGCACAACTTCTGTGGACCTGCTTCTCACTGGTGCCTTTGGAGGGCATCGCATCCGGCACCATGGGGGCCAGGACAGCCCGGCTCATGTCCAAGCTCTAGTCCTTTGTCTCCTTGGTTGCTGATTCCCCTTCCGTGGCTTGTGCTCTGTGTGTCAGTTGTATCGTGGACATCTTCAGGCTCTGTACCCAGCTTTTAGAACTGTCAGCGTGCCCAGTCGCATTCATCCTGTCTTCCTGTCATCTGCTCGGGTCACCCACTGCTGACCACGAGTGTATACACATTCCTCATCAGTTGTGTCTCCTCCCACAAAAGGTGGATGTCCCGAACTCTGCTCAGCATGGGGATCTCTCCTCGTTCCTGTCCTCAAGGCCACCCATGGCTGGGGGGGTGTAGTACAGCCACAATCCTTACTTACCCTGTTTGCACAAAATACCGACCATAACTCTCAGGCTTTTCTTGCCTTGGTCAGCAGATGTCTGTGGATTCTCTGTGTGGGTACCTGCCATGACACTATGGCCCTTACCATGCATACGTACTGCCCAAGGTTGACAGGGCTGGTCGGGGCTACCTCTCTTACGCGTGTGTGTTTGGCTGTTCTAGACCGACTGGGGAAGAAAATGAAAATATGATGGAAGCCCAAACCCTGCATCCTGCGATTCTTCGAGTGCACTGCTGTCCTGAGCAGAGTCTGAAATGTTCCCTGTGGACCGTCCCGCTTGGGTGGGGAGTGTTCTCTCCACCGTCCTGCTTGGGTGGGGAGTGTTCTCTCGACCGTCCCGCTTCGGTGGGGAGTGATCTCTGTCGACCGTCCCGCTTGGGTGGGGAGTGTTCTCTCGACCGTCCCGGTTGGGTGGGGAGTGGGAAGGCAGATGCAGACACCCGGCTTGGACCTGGTCACGGTGATGGCTCTTACTCCCCAGGCTGGGGCCCAGTGCTAAGTGTGTTCATCATTTCACAAGTTCTAGGACCAGGACAAGCCTCGCTCATGGAATCCCTGATGTGTACTGGACCTGACTGTGTCCCATACACACTGAGGACATGGGGTGCTCTCTGGGGACCCTCCGTTCATGGCTATCATTGAGCGTTGTGGATGTGGCCTCGGCCTAGAGGCAGGAGCTGGGAGGGGCCCTTGCATTTCTGTGTCTTGCTTTCTTGGGCACAGTATCTGCAGGAACCTCATAGGGTGGAACCCACAGGGTGGTGGCCCCAGAGATACCCAGGTCGTAACCCCTAGAACCCGCGACTGTTCCCCTCCCATGGCAACGGGGACTTTGCAGGTGTGAATAAGGATCTGGGGACCATCTTGTATCACCCACATGGGCCCTGAAAGGAAGCAGCAGAGTCCTGTCCAGAGGGAGGCAGCAGGAAGGTCCGCCAGAGAGAGAGAAGGGGATGCGGGGCTGCTGCCCTGCACCTGGGGGCCAGGGGCCCGGGACACCACGGTCTATCCTGCCTGCTGGCCTCAGAGCTGCAGGGTGACAGCTCGTGGGCGCTGTTTGAGGCCTCCCAGGGTTTCCTCCTTTCTCCTGTAGCGGTGAAAAGCTAGAGCGCACAGCACCCCATGGCACATGCCCATGCCCCTGGGGCCTCCTTGGACGGACAGCTCCGATGCTTCTGCTAGTCTTACCGGGGCTGTCCCAACATTGGGTGCTCCAGGAGCTGCACTACGGGGATGTTAGCTTCATCCCGGGCTCCCTGTCTGCGTGCTTAGCTCCGCGCCCTGCCAGACCGGCCGCACTGCACCTGCCGTCCTGGAACCCTGCCCTCAGAACCGGGCCCTGGCTTCTCTCTGCCTGGCAGCAGGTGCACGTGCGTGGGGCAGCAGCTCTGGGCACCGGCACCTGTGCCTCCCGTGCAGGCCACACTCGCAGGCCCAGGGCTGGGCCCTGGGAGAGGTGGGCTCTGTCCGGCTGCAGAACGCCTTCTGCCTTCTGGAGCAGAGAGAGAGCTCAGCGGCCTTGGGGGTGATAAGGTGCCTAGTGGCAGGGACGCCCTCCCCACCCCCGCCGCGACCTGCCACAGAGGACTTGGAGTGTGTGAGTGCAGAGCAGACCTTCCTGATGCTCAGCTTGAGACCCGGGGCCTTCCGCCGTCCTTATTTTGTTTTGTTTGCCGTATACACTGATAACATTTCAAGCATGTGGTCAACACCCACTTGAAGTCTACGTAATGTTTATATAAATAAATGAACACTGGAGAGTAGATGAACCACTACTTATATAAAGAAACCCTTCATTGCATATTCGGTCTTCCTGCGAAAATAATCGGCAAGACTTATATGCACCCTCTGCTTACCTACGCTTATCACCATATAGGCTAAAAATTGTAATTGTTTGCAGCACATATAAACGAGCATTTCCCACCCAAACAAAAAACACGATCAGCTCAGCAGCGAGATCTCAGACCACGTTTGCCAAACGCTTAGCTTAAAAACAGTATGTAATTACACAGTGTTTTTATTATCTCACTAAAAATACCGTTCATTGCACAGAATCGTGCATTTCCCAGTTTCTGAAATTAAAGAAGCCGGAGGCTGGTTTCAATGAGATAAGAAAAATCCATGTTCTCCAGCATTCATCTTTGTATATAATTACCTGCAGAGCTACAACATGATCACTCTATCATATTTCTTTCCGATGTTCTGCTAAATCTATTGTGTGTGTGCGTGCGCACGTGCCCGTGTGTATGTACACATGTCTACACATATGATGTCCGGTTTTATGATGATGTTCTAGAATATAAGGTCATACAAAGGCATCATTATTTGAGAGTTTTCTGATAAAAATTCATCCACACTGCCACAAAATCCTCGTCCTGGGCTAAGGCTTCTGCCTCCACAAGGATTTCGGGTGGCTTCTCATTGTTGCTTTAAAAGTTAACATATTTGTCAGAGTAGAGTTGTAATAAATGTAAGCGAATTTATGCGGCAACGTACTTGAACATGCAGCTGTTTTTAGGCCTTCAACTACTTCCAGAGCTAATATTAAAGCTATGTTATCAGTTAAAGATTTAAGTCTCATTGGAATGTTTAGTTATTTCTCCTTTCTTAGAAAACTATATTATCCATGAGGCAGATAAGGATTTCATTCCTTCCATTTACATTAAAATGTAAATCTGAACTGAACTAAAACGGCAGTCCATTACGTAAACCTATAAATACATCTTTCCCATCAACAATAGGACACATATATAACACTTTAATTGTTAGCATGTGTTTCCAGCTATTGGGTTCTCCCCTTGAAGTAATAAAATCTGAACTCTTGTGAATTAAAATACAACTTTCCAAAATATCCTATAAAAGTGTTTTTGAAAATTAATGGTATTGCTTACTACCTTATGATAGCTAATTTTTATTTGCTGACTCACAGACTTATTTTCTTATATTTGTTAATGTATATTAATATCAGGCTATTATAGTGAGAGATATAGTCTCTCTCTCTTTTCCTTGGTAAGGGGGTAGATTTATTCTCATTCTCTCAGTATCACAACATTCGACTTCTCTTTTAGTAAGGGTCTATTGCTCTTACTTATTTTTTTAAGATGTTATTTATTTATTTGACAGAGAGAGACATAGACAGAGGGAACACACGCAGGGGGAGTGAGAGAGGGAGAAGGAGGCTTGCCAGGAGGGAGCAGAGAGCCCTATGTGGGGCTCGATCCTGGGACCCTGAGATCATGACCTGAGCCAAAGGCAGACGCTTAACCAACTGAGCCCCCCAGGGTCCCCCCCTTACTTTCTAAGCACTGGCTTTTGCCACCCTCCCCAAACAGACAGGCCTTTCTGAGTAAACACCACTAAGAAATTCAATGTTAAAAGACAGAAAGATAAAACAAATACAATATTTTGTTACATAAAAAAGGGGGTTGGATGGTGTCACACACTCAAAATAAGAACTTTTCTTTTGGCTTTAGAATAATGGTAAACACCATGACTGGATGGGCCCAACCCTAAGTATCTGCACATTCCTAAATCACGTTCAAACCCTCAGATGCACGGAGCTGCAGGGAGGTTTCCGTGCTTCTGTCCATTGCCAAATGGGCTGAGCTGTTGCTGGATCATGAGGACCCCGCGGTGCGGCGAGGAGACACCTGCACCATCAAACAGCTGGTGATGTGCACCTGATTCCCTAGCCCCGTCTCAGGATGTAGCACACTCCTGTTCTCGCCCCATCTGCTACCCTCCCTGTCACTCTCCACACACAGCCTCTGTTCCAAGGAGACAGGACCCTGGAAATCACCAAACACAATCCCAAACAACATCCCCGTGGACGACTGAGCGCCATCCTTCTGCCAGAAACCTTCTCAGCCCTCCTCTTCTGCCTGTGATCTGACGGAGGTTTCATAATTCCCGGGGCTTCTTTGTTGGAGGTTTCCCTGAGCCCTCGAATCCTTCCTTGCCCACATTCCTGTGAATACCCATAGCTCTTTGGTTATTTGTTTTAGAATAATGATGATTTTTTTAAAGTTTTTAAATTGTATTATTCTGGTAGTGGCGCTGACACACAATGTTGTATTAGCTTCAGGGCTTCAGTGCGCTCACTGGGCAGGTCTCCGCATTATGCGCCACCTGTCTCTACGCGACTGCAGTACCACTGACTACCTTCCCGGTGTTCTGCCTTTCTCTCCTGCCATTATTCACTCGGAACTGGGGCCCGTGCCCTATGCTCCTCCCCGACTTTGCTCGCCCCCCTCCCCCTCTGGCAACCATCACTTTCTTCCCTGTATTTATGGGTCTGATAGAAGAGGCCGCTTTATCCTCTGAATTACACTATACTTCCCGTTAATGGCACTAAATGTTAAATGTTATCTGTCCTTGAGAAGCTAGTACATTTCTTGGATAGAGTTGGCAGTCTGTAGACATTTCCTTTACTAACAGTACAGTGTGAAAACTCATCTCCCAAGTCAAAACTTGATCTGATTCTTGTTCTTATCCATCATAATGAGAACACAGCATTGCTTACTACAACTCGCCGTATTTGGTAAGTTTTAGGCAACATGGTCTGAAGAGAGAAAAAAAGTATAAATATCAGAAAGGAGAACAAATCATAATCATTTTCAGTAACAGAAAGAAATTTTGGCTATAAAACCCAGGATAAATGACTGGAAAACCTTTATGAACAACAAAAACACCATTTATAAGAGATTAGGTAAATAAACTAGGCACTCAAGAATTCCTGCATATCACCCATAGGTAATTAAAAAGTGTAATAAAGTATAAGATTCCACTCATAATGGCAATAAAAACACTAAAATTCCTAGCAGGAGGGTTTTCATAAAATGGAGTATCTGTGTAAATACACAGGTAAAATTCTTCAGGGAAAATCAAAAGTGGAAAGAGATGAACACAAGAGCTACCAACAAAAACATGTGTCCTTGTACAGGAAGGCACAATATTTCAGGTAAGTTGCCCCTTCCCACGATAATTGAGTTCATTTACTATCGTGGGGATTATTTAGAACTTAACATGGCGGCAGTGGTTCGCTTGGGCCACGATTGCTTAAGAACAGCGGCGTGACCCTCTTCAGGAAGGACAGTGCGATGCCCCGCCCGGCCATCAGGGCATGGGACCGTCTGCAGCAGCACACACACCGATTTGGGAGGAAAGAGAGGCCGGAGGTGAACACGGGGCCCTGCTCCTCAGGGAGGCCTGGCGCAGCTGCACACACAAACATCCTTACAGCCTTCCTCATCCCCTCTCTTCTCCTCCTGACACATCTGTCTTTCCTAAGGAACCCTATTGTCGCTCCCGTAGGAGCTACTTCTCCCCTCTTTCTCTTCGCTGCTAAGTTAGGTGTAGAAGCCTTTCCTCTTAACCATTTAACGAGCTCCTTGGTGCCTATATGCATATGAAATAACTTCTACTGATTAGTATTTTTCCAGTTTAATTCATGGAACCCGGCTATTGAACATAAAGAGCTTAGAGCAAATATTTTTCATCTCCTACAACATTATGAGAGATAGGGATGTGTTGAATGCTACATAATTGAGCTCAAATAAGTGACAATAAAGTCAAAATTTTCAATAAATGTAGTTCAAATAATGGACTAATTCGGGAAAATTGCAGTGGCTTCCTGACATACTTATCATACTTAAAAAGTTACAGATGGATTAAGGACTTCAATTTTGAAGAGTAGTGCTTAAAATTACTAAAATAAGATATGGATGAGGATTTCAGTGATTATCAGAAGGGACATCCTTTCTAAATATGTTATACAATCAGAGATACAAAAGAAAAGTAGTTAATATGACTATCAAAAAGCAAAATATGGTGTATAGAAACCAACAAATTCAGGAAACAACAAACCTAGCAATCACAATGAAAATAAATTTTAAAAATAGGAAAATAATGATTTGGAAGAATGTCTGTAACGTATGACTAAGTAAATAAGAAACACTGCAGAGAACATATCCAGCTTTATTCCACGTATGCAAGACTACTTACACTTATGCTTTTATGGAAACACATGGGAGCCCCTATCAGGGTTGGGAGGGTACAATTCATTAATCACAGTGTTACTATATTACCTCCAGATTGTGGGATTTTAATGTAATTTTAACCCGTTTCCTGCCTTTCACTATTTTAGCCTTTACGTGATTTCATCACCACCACCCTTAATTAGAGCAGACGGGGGACTGTTGTGACACCTAACACATTAGGGGGTCTACATTGTCCTTACCTGCCGGTCCTACTGTGAGCCCATCCCAGGGAAGCCCATCTTGAAATCACATCCACTGATCTGGGATTGAGCCAGAGGACAGTTTGCCAAGTTGGCTTTGATATAGTGTCTCAGACTAAAGGAAAGAGAAACATCAATTTTATAATCTTTGCCCTGTAAGGTGTCATAATTCTTTAATAAATTTAATCCTGGCCATAACCCGCTCCTCTCTGAAACAAAGGGAAGGCACCAGAATGATCTATCAAACTGAACAGGGAAATCACGTTTCAAGCTAAGGTGAAGAGACACCAACAACACCATACAAAATATCAAATTACTTCTTTCAGTTTGCACTTGACATTACTTGACAGCTTCTCCTGAAGTCAGAAAATAGCATCATCACTGGGAAATCATCTAACTGTGTCAGCTTTCTGTAAAAACCAATTCCTGGACAGAGGTTTTGAACTTTTAAGAAACTGTATTAATGTTACTGATTTTCCTCTGCATAAGAATTAGCCAAGTGGTGCTTTTGAGATCTTTGGCATTTGCTTGACAATTCTTTCCTCCTGAAATACGAATTTGAAAGTCTGTAGCTAGAGCTGGAGAGAGTCATATGTGTGCGTCATGCATGGCAATAAATGTGTCCAATTCCCTTCCAGATGCCATTTTAAAAAATCTCTCTTGTTATTACTAAAAACAAAAACAGGGGTGCCTGGGGGGCTCCGTCGGGAAAGCATCTGCCTTTGGCTCAGGTCATGATGTCAGGGTCCCGAGATCAAGCCCCGAGTCGGGCTCCTGCTTCTCCCTCTCCCTCTGCTCTCCCCATATCTGCTCTCTTTCTACCTCTAACTCATAAAAATAAAATCTTAAAACAAACAAACAAACAAACAAACAAAAAACATGAACAAACACCCAAATGTGCTCTTCTAAAACACGGAGCTCCTGCCTTGTGTGTTGGCCTCATGTTACCCTAGAACCTCCCATTTTCCCTCGGTAGGGCTTCCTTCCCACTGACAGCGACCACACCTTCTCCCAATGCTGGAGAAAAAATAAAACCATCGGGGTAAGTGGAGTAGTCCACGGGAGCAGGGACACCCCGGTCATCAGGCTGGCGAAGCATTGTGTCTATTTAGCAGTGGTCCACAATTTTTAGATACACACTGAACATTTGTGCGTTAGATAATAAGGTCAGGGATTTGCTTTAAGGCACTTCAGAAACTGTTGAAAACAAGATAAAAGAAGCAAATGTAGCAAAGTGCTGATAACTGTTCGACCTAGGTGACAGGCTCCTAAGTTTTGGGGGGGGTTGTTTTCTTGTTTGCGCTGGTTTCTTGACCTCATAAATAATAAACCTGAAACGTCTTCATTTGGTACAGTCTTCCAGCCAGTATCTTTTTCCTTCAAGCCACAGGAGATTTCTTCTGAAGGGCTGTCCACACACTTTATCCTCAGCTGCTCTCCTCCCATCCCTTTGGAATCCCACTCCAGGGCCCGGCGCGCTGTGCGGGCTGCGGGCTGCAGACCCCGCGCTTTCCACGCGCTCATTTCCACGCCACAGATTCCGGGCGTCAGACCTACGGCAGCACGGGGCTCGTGGGTCTCCCCGGCTGGCCGGATCTCCCGCAGTGGACCCCGGGGATGCGGGTGCGAGCGTCTCAGGGCCCCTGCGTTCCGGCTGTGTTCCCTCCCCGTCGGGTCACCCGGGGCCAGATCTGGTCCGTGCATGTCGCGGCCTGGACCTCCTGATGACCGGCCCAGATCTCCAACTGCCTGCTCCACGTCTCCCCGCACATGGCCGACCTGACGGACACACGGACGCGTCCAGACCTGTATCCGGCCGTCCTCACCGCTGTCAGTGGGCGGCCCTGTCTCCAGGTGCTCAGACCCTGGATCTCTCCCCTTCTCCCTCCTTCTGTCCAAACTCCCATTAGAACCCTCCATCTTCACACCAGACTCAGATTACTCCTTTAACTGAGAGCCTTTTCTTCTCTCACCCAAGCCCCCGCCTCCATCGCCGCCCTGGAGGTTCCGGATGCAGCCGCCCCTTCGTCCTCCCGATTCGCTTGCTGCCTCCGCTCTGACCCAGGAGGGCGGTCTGTGGTCTGCCGGCCAGATCCGGCCTACTGCCCACTTGTGTTCAGCCCTTGAGCTCAGAATTATTTTTTAATACCAAAATAAGAATATTTAGTGCTTCTGGAGAGAGCAGAAGGAGCTCCGTGTGCTGTCTCCTGTCCCAGTTTCTGTCATTGTTCTCGGTCTTATATCTAGCCACATAGATACTGTCTCTAGCTATTGCTCTGCCGCCGGGAAAAATCCTGCGGAAAGAAAAGATGAATCGTGCCCCCTGCCTTCTCAAAACCGTTTGCCACCGCACCTCAAGAAATACAGGTCCTTTTTCTTGCTATGGGCTTCTTTTCTTTCCTTTTCACCTGCCCTTCTTCTCCTTCCTTCCTCCCTCCCTCCCTCTTTTCCTCCATCCCTCCCTTGCTTTTTTCCCTCCCTTCCCCTCTTTCTTTCTTCCTCCCCTTCTCTCTTTTTCTTTCTTTCTTTTTCTTCCTTCCTTCCTTCCTTCTTTCCTTCTTTCTCTCTCTTCCTTCCTCTCTCTCCCTTTCTTTCCTGCCTTCCTTCTTTCCATTCTTCCTTCCTTTCTTTCTTTCCCTCTCTCCCTTCCTCTCACTCTTTTTTCCTTCCTTCCTTCTTCCTTCTTTCCCCTTTCTCTTTCCTTCCTCCCTTCCTTTCCTTCTTTCTCTCTCTCTTCCTCTCTCTCCCTCCTTTCTTCCTTTTTTCCTTCCTTTCCTTCTTTCCCTCTCTCCATTCCTCTTTTTTCCTTCCTTCCTCCTTCCTTCTTTCCCCTCTTTCTCCTTCCTTCCTTCCTTCCTTCCTTCCTTCCTTCCTTCCTTC
>PITA01016760.1:0-45508 GCA_004023965.1 Spilogale gracilis
TTTTTAAGGAATCTCCCCACTGTTTTCCAAAGCGGCTGCACCAGTTTACATTCCCACCAACAGTGTAAGAGGGTTCCCCTTTCTCCGCAGCCTCTCCAACACTTGTTGTTTTCTGTCTTGTTAATTTTGGCCATTCTGACTGGTGTAAGGTGGTATCTTAGAGTGGTTTTGATTTGAATTTCCATGATAGCTAGTGACGCTGAACATTTTCTCATGTGTCTGTTGGCCATTTGTATATCTACTTCGGAGAAGTGTCATTTGGTCTTTTAATGTGGACAGTTCTGTATGGGGAGATGAGCAAAGGCATGCGTCGCGGGAGGGAAAGTGGTGACTAAACAATTGTTGGAGTGGTGATTAAGAAACCACACCACTGGGCACCTGTGTGGCTCAGAGGGTGAAGCCTCTGCCTTCGGCTCAGGTCATGATCTCAGGGTCCTGGGATCGAGTCCCATGTCGGGCTCTCTGCTCTACAAGGAGCATGCATCCCCCTCTCTCTGCCTGCCTCTCTGCCTATTTGTGATCTCCCTCTCTGTCAAATAAATAAATAAATAAAATCCTTAAAAAAAAGAAAGAAAGAAAGAAACCACACCACCCTCCGGAGCACTGATGACAGGGGGAATGGATCTTAGTCTCAGAATCGAGCGTAAAGTGTTGGTTGTTATTATGAGGAGATCAGACAGTCCTTCCTAGGAAGTTTGTGAGTATGTCATTCCTTTCTAGCGTAACATTTGTGGGTTTCATGGAAGCACTTCAAACTGAGGTGTAAGTTCAGAGTCATGTGAGGTAGTTCACCAAAGAAAGTTAATACTCCCCTGATTTGTCACATGGTGAGAGGAAGTAGTCATCAAGGAAAATCTGCTAAATTTGCTGCACATCAATTACATGCTAATTCTGCTGCTCTAATGATAAATACATGGCCTTAAAACTTAATTCATGAGATTAGATTTTCTAAGTATATATTTATTGTGTAGCATACTTACTCAAAACTCCCAATTTAGGGTAACTGAAAAATTAACAAGCTTGGACCCTTAAACGAATTGACACACTGCTCTCACTAGCCTTTGCCTAAGCTTCATTCAGGTGGGAAAAAAAAAAATCAGTGTCTTTGTTTATGTGATTTGAGTTGCGTTTGTTCTATTTTAATGCGGCAATCATTTTCTTCTATTGCAGGATCTAGATTTCTCATCACATCCACGGGAGCCTTGTATATTAAAGATGTACAGAATGAAGATGGATTGTATAACTACCGCTGTATCACGCGGCACCGGTACACGGGGGAGACCAGGCAGAGTAACAGTGCGAGACTTTTTGTATCAGGTAAAAACCCACCGAGTCTGCGCTTGCCGCTTCTGTGATTCCTTCATTAGTGTCCCGAGCAAAGTCAACCAACCATGCAGAATTCATGACTCAAAGACTTCTCTTTTTCCCCCCAAATATTTTAGCAACTAAGGTTTGTTTCTTTTCTTTTTAAACCAATCCAATACTATACACTGCACATATAGGTGTTCTGAGTGAAGTCATTTCAGGTTTTGTAAAAGTCCACATTCCTATGACCCAATATGGCTTCTACTTTGAGGAAAATGCCCCCCTCGCCCTGTGTGTTCGTGTCCTGTCCACCGGCACGGTGAGGCTTTCTGGGACACAAAGCTCCAAGGGAGAAGAGCAGGGGCACAGGAAACATGCCTCTTGTTCCCCATATTATGTCTAGCAACAGTGGGGGAAAAACCTACATCTAAAGGTAAAGGGATAGTCACTCCTTCCTACCCTCCATCCAGGATTATTCTCAAGTGAAGAAAACCTGAAGGCTGTTGATTCCACTCTGCTTGTAATAGGACAGTTTTGTGCCTTCCTTTATGGCCTTTATGCGTTGAGAAAATACCCACCTTTTGCATAATCTTCACCACTGCCTTCTTACTGGCCCATCTGTGAAACAAGTAAGCAATCAGCTCACACAGTGATGTGCTAGCTCCTCCTGGAGCCCAGTTAGAATGTGAGATGTCCGTCTCAGTCCTAGAAATCTGGTGCAAAGCCTGACCATTGCCCTTGCAGCTTTAGATGGCAAAAGTGCTCTGTGACCCGAATATCTTTATCTTATTTGTAGTGATGCTTTGAGAGGGAGAAGGGATGGAAAGCTGTTGACCATTGGCATAATTAAAAACATTGCTATCCAAACACCCACTCACTGTGCTTTTGCTGGCTTCCTCGTCTGAATTCACGTCCTTAAAATAGCCAGAGCCCACCTGAATCTCCAGGGACATTGCAAACACAAGGCGGAATCAAGAGACTTTTTTTTTTTCTGCACATAAAAATATTTTTTCCTTTTCATGCTAATTGTTACTTTATCCTTTGCTTTATAGCTCTATGTCGTTGCTTCTGTTAAGGGCGAGAGCATCAGTACAGTGAAATTATACTCCATTAAGATGAAAAGACTAGAGAAAAACAGATGAGAAAGTGAATGGCATCTGTGATCTTTGTCTGTGGTAGTTTTAATGACAGCACAGTGTCCTCCTTGCTCAGAATATTCTAGAAAAGATCCTGTGTGCAGTCAAGAGGAGTGTCATAACAGCACTGGGACAAGAAAGGGGAAGGATTCCGGGGTGGATGGGGGTACAAGACTAAATTGAATTTTAGCAAAGAAGCAAAAAGCATGTCTCCATCCCCAAAAATGAATTAAGTGATGGATTTCTGAGAGCCCATCTATATTTTTTTAAGATTTTATTTATTTATTTGTCTGAAAGAGAGACGAGAGACAGAACTTGCAAGCATGGTAGCAGCAGACAGAGGAAGGAGCAGGCTCCCTGCCAAGAAGGGAGCCTGATGTGGGACTTGATCCTAGGGCCCCAGGATCATGACCTCGCTGAAGGCAGATGCTTAAGTGACTGAGCTACCCACGCATCCCTGGGAACCCAACTGTCTTGAAAAAGAAAACGAAGTAGAAAATTTGAAAAGAAGGAGAAAACTGGTGAAAAGAGAGAGAGAGAGAGAGAGAGAGAGAGAGAGAGAGAGAGAATCCTGAAATGTGGACTTGTTTCTCTCTATTCTAAATTATCAAGTACTAATTTTCAAATTTAACTCTTAGGAGTAGAGAGGCAAATTTACTTTTCTTAATTCCAGGTTTGTTTGTTTTTTAATAGAATGTCTTACTAATGTTTTAAACATTGACGGGGGACCCATGAGCACTTGGTTACTGTGTAAGTGAGTGAGTGAGTGAGTGAGGTCCATGAGGTCACCCAGCAGGCATTTGTGATGGGAAGTGAGGAGCCTCGGGGCACAATCTCATGAAGAAACGTCCCACACTAAGACATTGAGCATTTCGGGTTAGAGGTGTAGCTGTAGGGTCAACAGAGTCAAGTGCCATGGAATGACTCTTTTTTTTAAAGATTTTATTTATTTATTTGACAGAGAGAAACACAGCTAGAGAGGGAACACAAGCAGGGGGAGTGAAAGAGGGAGAAGCAGGCTTCCTGCTGAGCAGGGAGCCCAATGCCGGGCTTGATCCCAGGTCTCCGGGATCATGACCTGAGCCAAAGACAGTTGCTTAACCAACTGAGCCCCCCAGGCGCCCCCGTGGAAAGACTCTTGAGAAAGTCTCTGTGTGTAGTACGTAACTGTGAGGAGTTTTTGTCACAGTAATGTTAATAACGTAGTTTGGGGAGGAAATTGTTACTGCTAGAAAATGAGACCATCAACACAAAGTGCAGATGACTATTCTAGAAATCTAAGCTTTGAAGAAAAATATGAAAACAGACCAAATATGATGGCAAAGGAAAAAGCACAGGGACACAGCTTTCCAGGAGCACTTGGAGGAACTAGATCGTGGGTTGGTATGGACAGAGTGCTGCCCACGGTGGGGTGTGTAGGAATGGCTTGGAAGAGGTGGGCACCAAAGGGGATGCGATCTGCTGGGACTCCACATGGTCACAGAACTGCAAAATTATCAACAGATCATCCTCTCCAAAGTAGAGAATCAGCCCTTGAGTGGCCCCTGGGAAAATGTGTCTAGGAGTATTCACAACCCTTGGATAGACCTATCTGAGTTCAGAGTGGTAGATGGGTGCAAACTGCCATGAGAGCAGTCAATGATGACCACATCACTCAGTGGTGGCCCAGCTCCAAGAAGACCTCACAAGTGTCCAGCAAATACTCCTTTCAGTAGAAGAAATAGTCACCCCAATAAACAGCTAGCTTTAGGGGTCAAATTGAGCCAGAGTGACTCAGAGTGGCTCAGCATTGCTAATGTGACAGAGGAGGAGCAAGAGATATGGTAGGCTCTGGAGGAATCCCCTCCTATTAAATACTATGAGTATAATGGGGTGGGGGTAATTATGTTTATGCTAGTTTTATCTGGAACCAAGATTTTCAGTGTAAGAGGAAAGATAAAAATACAAAATTTCTTGAAATGTCCGCTAGTAACTCTCAGTACACACTTGCTGTACTCTTACAAATATGTCCCCAAGGTCTTTACTTTGAAGAGGCCTAGAAGCAATGGGTAATGGGCAGCATGTACCCCTGATATCTAGATCCTAGTGTCCTTTAAGTACTCCCCCTAAAAGGGACCATGGATCCTTGGAAGAATGGTGAATTCTAGGGTCTGGGAGAGGAACTGTATAAATGTTCATGAAACATTAATGAGGTCTTATCAAAATGATACAGGGACATTGTGTGTGGTGTAAGAGAATGGTCTAGTTTCATTCTTCTATATGTAGCTATCCAATTTTCCTAACACCATTTATTGAAGAGACTGTCTTTTTTCCACTGGATATTTTGTCCTGCTTTGTTGAAGATGATTTGACCATAAATTTGTGGGTCTATATCTGGACTCTCTACTCTGTTCCATTGGTCTATTTGTCTGTTTTTGTGCCAGTACCATGTTGTCTTGGTGATCATAGTTTTGTAATAAAGCCTGAAGTCAGGTAACATGATGCTCCCAGCTTTGTTTTTCTTCTTCAACAATTTCTTAGTGATTTGGGGTCTTTTTTGGTTCCATATAAATTTTAGGATTGTTTGTTCCAACATTTTGAAGAATGTTGGTGGAATTTTGGTTGGGATAGCATTGAAAGTATAGATTTCTCTGGGAAGTACAGACATTTGAACAATGTTTATTCTTCCGATCCATGAGCATGGAATGCTCTTCCATCTTTTTGTGTCTTCTTCAATTTCTTCATGAGTGTTTATCCCAGAGATGCAAGGGTGGTTCAACACTCACAATCAATCAACGTGATAGAACAAATAAATAAGAGAAGAGAGAAGAACCACATGGTACTCTCAATTGATGCCAAAAAAGCATTTGACAAAATACAACATCCGTTTCTGATTAACACTTTTCAAAGTATAGGGATAGAAGGAGCATACCTCAATTTCATAAAATCTGTCTATGAAAAACCCACAGCAAATATCATTCTCAATGGGGAAAAACTGACAGCCTTCCCTCTGAGATCAGGAACAAGGCAAGGATGCCCACTCTCACCACTACTGTTCAACATAGTGTTAGAAGTCCTAGCAACAGCAATCAGACAACAGAAAGAAATAAAAGGTATTCAACTTGGCAAAGAGGAAGTCAAACTCTCTCTCTCTTTGCAGATGACATGATACTCTTTGTGGAAAACCCAGAAGACTCTACCCCCAAACTACTAGAACTCATACAACAATTCGGTAATATGGCAGGATACAAAATTAGTGTACAGAAATCAGTTGTGTTCTTATACACTAACAATGAAAATATAGAAAGGGAAATCAGAGAATCAATTCTGTTTACTGTAGCACCAAAAACCATAAGATACTTAGGAATAAACCTAACCAAAGAAGTTAAGGATCTGTACTTGGGGAACTACAGAACACTCATGAAAAAATTAAAGTAGTTTTATTGAGATTTAATTTACCATCCATAAACTTCACCCATGTTAAGTATCCAAGTCAACAATTTTAGTAAACATAGATAGTGGGGCAGTCATCAATGTCATCTAATTTTAGAACATTTCCACCACCCAGAAAACCCCCTGTGGCCCATTTGAAGTCAATTCTAATTCCCATCTCCAAGCCCCAGGCAAACACTAATTTATCGCCTGTCTCTACAGATGGGTACTTTCTGAATATTTCCTACAAATCACATTTCACCACACATGGCATTGTATCGGGCTTCTTTCCATTAGCATAATTTTCTGTGGTTCATCCATGTTGTAAGATGTATCAGTAGTTGAGTCTTTTCAATTGCTAAGTAATATTCCATTATGTGTATACACACATCTCATTTATCCCTTCTCTAACTGATGGACATTGGGTTGTTTCCACTTATTGACTATTTTGGAAAATCCTACCAGGAATATGTGTGGGAAGGTCTTTGAGTGAACACAGTTTCATTTGTCTGGGATAGATACCCAGGAGTGGAATTTTGGGGCACTGTGTTAAAGTGAAGGTGAGCATTTTGAGAAAGAGCCAAACTGTTTTCCAAAGTGGCGCACCATTTTAGTTTTTTTTAACAACAGTGTATGGGGGGCCAGTTTCTTCTCCACTTCCTCATGAGCGCCTGTTCTTGTTCGTGTTTTTTATTATAACAATCTTAGTGGGTGTGAAGTAGTATCTCACTGTAGTTTTAATTTGCATTTCCGTAGTGGCTAATAACCCTGAATACCTTTCCATGTGCTTATTAGTCACTTGTATATCTTTTTGGGTGATATATCTATTCAGATCTTTTACCTATTTTTTTAAAAAAAGATTTTACTCATTTGTCAGAGAGAGCACAAGCAGGAGGAGTGGCAGGTGGAGGGAGAAGCAGATTCCACAGTGAGCAGGGAGCCCGATATTGGACTCAATCCCAGGACCCTGGGATCATGACCTGAGCTGAAGGCAGACACTTAACCGACTGAGCCGCCCAGGCTTTCCATCTTTTGTCCATTTTTTTGATTTTTTTTCTTATGATAGAGATTTCAGGGTTATTTATATTTTTTGGAGAGAAGTCCTTTATCAGAAATATTATTTTCAAATATATTCTTCAAGGAGGTTGCACCTTATTTTTTCCTTAATTGTATCTTGAAAAGTGGAAAATATTTTCATTGTCATGAAATATAGTATATCAATTTTTTGCCACTTACATTTCTGGTGTCATGTCTTAGAACTCTGCCAGACCCAAGATCATAAAGATTTTTTTCTGCCTTTTCATCTAAAAGTTCTATAGTTTTAAGTCATACATTTAGATCTGTGCCCATTTTAAGTTAATTTTTATAGGTGGTGTGAGGTAAGATCTCTAAATTCTTCTTTTTGATATGAATATCCCACTGTTCCATTCCTTCTTTAATAACAAGTCAAAAGTACTGTCTTAAGCATGTTTGAGAAATGTCTATCAATACTTAGTTGTAGAACAAAAAATTTAAGTGCAATCATCAGGTATTGCTTTCTGTGACTAGTGTTAGAAGTGGGAACCTTTTGTTACTACAAAATTTGGGTATTCATCCTTTCTGATGGAGGTGTAGTATTCCATTGTATATATGAACCATATCTTCTTTATCCATTCATCTGTTGAAGGGAACCTTGGCTCTTTCCACAGTTTGGCGATTGTGACCATTGCTGCAATGAACATTGGGGTCCATATGGCCCTTCTTTTCACTACATCTGTATCTTTGGAGTAAATGCCCAGTAGTGCAATTGCAGGGTCATATGCACTGGAATGGAGGAGATTATGCTGAGTGAAATGAGCCAAGCAGAGAAAGTCAAGTATCAAAGTATCATATGGTTTCACTTACTCATGGAGCATAAGCAGTAATATGGAGGACAGCAAGATAAGGAAAGGAAATGTGAACTGGGGTAAATCAGGGAGGGAGACAAAACATGAGAGACTTTGGACTCAGAAACAAACCGAGGGTCTTGGAGGGGAGGGAGTGCGGGAATGGGGGGAGCCTGGTGGTGGGTATTGAGGGCACGCATTGCATGGAGCACTGGGTGTGGGGTATAAACAATGAATCTTGGAACACTGAAAAAATAAAATAAAAGAGAAAAGAAAAGATTTAAAAAAAAAAGAAGTGGGCAACTTTTGTTTCCTGGGTTGTAGAGTCGTTCTACTAAATAAATAAATAAATAAATAAATAAATAACAATTAAAGAATAACCATGCCCACCAAAGGAGTGACACCTTCTTTGTGTTACCTTCTCTAGTACTGGTGCTACTTCCTACTCTCAGCAAAGCCATAGATTTGGTAACTATGTTGTCCATAAGAAAGTCACTTGCTCTTCAACACTTGCCAAAGTCCGTCTAACTTCCTTCAGAAGGGGATTCAAATAAGACCTCTGCTGGCAAGGGCTTTGCACCTGCTGTTGTTGGCTTCTTAGGTCTGTAATCTCTGGAGCCCTGCTCCCAGACATGTGAGTGAGAATAATTATGGGCTATGGAATTCTTCAGTTATAATGGACGATGGAACTGCAGAAGAGTCCTGGAAAGGAGATAATTAGACTCCTTCATAATATCCCACGAGAACATTCACATTGTCCTCATAAAGCACCAGGGAGGTGAGGAGGACAGCAGTATTCTGTGGATTTTATTTCCAGTGGTCACAGAGCATAGCTCAGGCAGAAGCAGCTTCTCCTCACTGGGATTGCCACTTCACTCAGGTCTCCTGACTGCCCCCGGTGTCTGACTGTGGAATCACAACACTTTAAGAGGCCATTCCAGAGGTTTCTTTGATAGGACAGAGGATATTTAGTCCTATGCTTTTGGGTTTACTATAGGCAGATCACAACAGCCACGGTGCTTTTCTAACCAAGGCAAAGATAAGAGGGATTCAGGAACCAGGAGCCCATATCTGTTCTGTATATCCATGTGGAGACCAGAGCTACCACTCCTGTGTATGGTCTAGCACAAGTTCTGAACAGGAAGAGTAAAAGCGAGGGTAAGGAAAGGTCACTGATGTTTATGTTGGGCTTCCAAAAGGGGACCTCTGTTTTTGCATTCTTCATAATAATCCCTGAGAGCATTGATTCCTCAAAGCAAGCTTGGTCATTGAACTGTGTGGTTTCCACTGACCCAGTTCTTGAGAGCATTTGGTCCTTTTCTTCATCAGGCTCAAGAACATAATATCAGCCAAACATCATTTGGGGCAACAGGTGAATTATATACTGTTGCATTGTAAAAACAAGACTGTGTTATACATAACCATTTTGTTTTGCCACACCTTGGTTGTCTTCGTTCCTTCTTCTGTCCTCAGCAATCATGACGAATATTCATAAGGACCATCCCTAAGTCGCCCCACCCCACTCCTGACACATCTATCTTCATTCACTCTTATGTCAGTCTTCTCTGTTTCTCCATTGCACCATAGGTCACATCGTCTTTATGTGTTTGTGTGGCACATGGCCCATGGGCCCCACCCATGCAGGTGGATGTAAGCTTCATGAGGGTCTCATCTATTCATGTCTCATTCGTCACCATGTCTCCAATTCCTGACTGTATGCTGACCCTGGACATGAGGCTCCACAATATTGTGAAATGAATAAATAAAACACTTCAAATTCAATAACTATCTACACAACGCTTTTTGTGTGTGCAAAATAAATGTTACTAATGTCAAACTACTATCTCTGCTACTGCTGTTCTTTTGAAAAGGGAAGCCTGACGTTCTCTGGTCACAAGACAACTCAGTTCTTGGCCTGGGCCAGCAGCTCCTGTAGAGGCATGCTGATTCTGGAGTTCTTAGTTATTTAGTGGGAAATGAAAAGCAGAACCTTTTCTGCTTCAGCCTTTTTAAAATTCCAAGCAGAAGAAATTTCGGTAAACGGGTTTTTCTTTCTATTCTTTAATAAAATCTTAAAGACGCTTAATAACTGAGCCATCCAGGTGCCCCATAGGGATTGTGGACCCTGAGAATCAAATGCAGGGTTTTGGAAGGGAGGGTGGTGAGGGGATGGGCGAGCCTGGTGGTGGGTGTTAAGGAGGGCACGTAGTGCGTGGAGCATTGAGTGTGGTGCATAAAGAATGAATCTTGGAACACTGAAAAAATAAATTATTAAAAAATAAAATAGGGGCGGCTGGGTGGCTCAGTTGGTTGAGCGACTGCCTTCGGCTCAGGTCATGATCCTGGAGACCCGGGATCGAGTCCCACATCGGGCTCCCTGCTCAGCGGGAAGCCTGCTTCTCCCTCTCTCAGCCCCGCTGCTTGTGTTCCCTCTCTCGCTGTGTTTCTCCCTGTCAAATACATAAATAAAATCTTAAAAAAAATAAAATTAAATTAATAAAATTGTAAAGATAGGTTTTCAACAGCATGATGTAGAGAACTTAGCTTATACATGTGGTCCTATGATTCTGAATGAGCACTTCAACTCATGCAGCACGTCTAAGAGTTTTTCTTTCTTCTTCAGACCCAGCGAACTCAGCCCCATCCATACTGGATGGGTTTGATCATCGCAAAGCCATGGCAGGGCAGCGTGTGGAGTTGCCTTGCAAAGCGCTTGGGCATCCTGAGCCAGATTACCGCTGGCTGAAGGACAACATGCCTCTGGAACTTTCCGGAAGGTTCCAGAAGACCGTGACAGGGCTGCTCATTGAGAACACTCGTCCTTCAGACTCAGGCAGCTATGTGTGTGAAGTTTCCAACAGATACGGCACTGCTAAGGTGATAGGCCGCCTGTACGTGAAACGTAAGTTGGATGGTAGTTTGGAATGGTGATGCTGACCACCACTGATGGGGCTCTTGTTACAAGATGGCTTCCGGGCTCTCACTGTAGCCTTCCCCTAATCCTCACACAGTCCTGTTGAGGCCACTATTACCCCATTTTGCAGAAAAGGAAATGAATGCTCAGACAGATTGCTCAAGATTACACAGCTGGGGTGGTTGGGACTTAGGATTCAAATTCAGGTCTGTCTGAACTGCCAAGATTTCCATTAGGCCACAAGGTATGTATCTGAGATCACATTGCCTAGCCGTTGAATTAATAACGCCCACCTTGTCTGAACACTGACTGAAGAAGTGGGGTGGGCTTCTGACGTCAGCAATCTGGTAATCAGATCACAGTGGAGGTCCTTGGCTGGTTTTCAGAAGCGACTTGATATTCCTGAATGGGGCTATTATCAGAAGAAATATAGGGTTCTAAATGATCAAAATATTGGGCTTGGACTCATTATTACATACAATTTAGTTCAAATATGGTGGATGTGTTTCATCTCCAATAGATTTGTAGTAACTCTCTTGAGGAATGTGTTGAGAAGGATGCTAAAGCCCAACTCAGAGGAAGGAAGGGGTGACTTCAGTGGGGAGCACTTTAGTCAGACACCCTCCGTTCTACTCATGCAGAAACCAGATCAAAATGAGTCACCCAAGAGCACATGGCCACAGTTGACAGGCAAGACTTTGGTCAAAATACGTGGTTCTTAGATGCCAATGGAATGTTCTTTTCATTGTTTATAATATTACATATTCTATAAAATAAGATGTATATTTTTTTAATTTGATGAACTAACTGACTGAACAAGCTAAATTACAAGAGTCAACATTGAAAGGAGAGGTATTCTCTTATCCCAGGTTTACCCAAATCTATGCCTGTTTATGGAACTATCTTTTCAATGTCATCCTGAGTTTGGACTGTTGTAACCCAACATAATTGGTTAGAGTAGACATCCCAGAGACTGCCTGGAACCAGCTTCCTAGGATGGGTCCTGCAAATATCACACAAACATGCCTAGGCTGGGATTAGGGAGAAATAGATATAAGATATGCACGGCTCTATTTCTGTAGTTGAAGAAACTTCTAGATGTAATGATGCAGCACTAACAGCGAGTAAGAAGTACCCCCACAAACTCAAAATCTCTGTGTTGAAACACCTTTCATGGAACCCCATTTCCTGCTGAATGAATTTATATTTTAGAGTACTACCAAAGTATCCCAAGTAAGCCTGCCTGGTCCCATTTCCCATAGTTTTACTTCAGAGAAATCTCTAATAAGTCTAACTTCTTCCTATTCTCTGTACAAACCCATTCCTATCCTGAACACAGGTCATGTCGCTCCCTCCACATGGAAGATGGTTTTCAAAGACTTGACAGTCTCAAATTTCCCATCTTTCAAAGCCCAATGCAGTGCCCTCCCCACAGATATCCCCATCCTCAAGCATCTGATGCTCAGCAATCAGGGTTTAATTTATTGCTTTCTCTGTAAAGGTATTTAATCACTGTTTACATTTTAAAACTTATCTTTGAAAAAGTTTTGATTCTGACTGTGTTATTCTCACTACTCTGTTCCTTTACCACATAAGGCAAGTCCTCAAATGCCTCTTGAATATTTCCCACCTCTCTCTGACTTCAGTTTTATCTTTCCTCTCTAGACAGAGAACATTCTCTTGGCTTCCAAATCCAAAACCCTCTCCTCTTCCTTCTATTCCTTCCTGTTGCTCTCTTTATTCCTATAGCTCCATATTCCTTTCCTCTGAGAAAGCCTAGATCTGTGTGCTTAGCCTCGGCTTCCTTTTTTACTTTATTTTATTTTATTTTATTTTATTCTATTTTATTTTATTTATTTTTTAAAAGATTTTATTTATTTGTTTGACGGAGAGAAACACAGCTAGAGAAGGAACATAAGCAAGAGAAGTGAGAGAGGGAGAACCAGGCTTCCCTCCAAGCAGGGAACCCCATGTGGGGTTCAATCCCAGGACTTTGGGATCATGACCTGAGTTAAGGCAGATGCTTAATGACTGAGCCACCCAGGTACCCCTCGGCTTCCTTCTTGAGTGTTAGATGAGTGTGTCTCCCAATTTTAGATCAGATGTTTTGCAGGCACTTCAAAACAACAGGATCACAAACCAAAGTCCACCATCTCTACCTTGTCAGTGGCTCTGCTTATTAAAATGTCTCACCCCCTAGGCCCCTCCCCCAAATGCAGGCTTTAAATCTCAGATTCTCCATAAGACTTTTTTTTTTTTTTTTTTTTTTTTTTTTTTTTTTTTTTTTTTTTTTTTAAGATTTTATTTATTTCACAGAGAGAAACACAGCCAGAGAGGGAACACAAGCAGGGGGAGTGAGAGAGGGAGAAGCAGGTTTCCTGCCGAGCAAGGAGCCTGATGTGGGGCTCGATCCCGGGTCTCCGGGATCATGACCTGAGCCGAAGGCAGTCGCTTAACCAACTGAGCCACCCAGGCGCCCCTAAGACTTTCTTTTCTGCATCCAAGTCCTGCTAAATACCATAGACTGTAACTCAGCGTTTCTCAGCCACAGTCCCCAACCCCATCCTGTCCTAGACAGAGTCTTAATTGTACCTCAACTAGAAATTGCAATGCCCCCTTCTGACCAAGTACCCCCCTCTAATTTGTCTAACACAGTATGATCAGTCAGTTCTCCTAAAAATGTGTTTGACCATATACTCACTTGCTAAAAATTCTTGAATGCTTCCTTTAGGCCTCTCTGATTTAATTCTAAAATCTTAAAGACTTTTGTAATCTTGTTACAGGTGCTTTTGTCATTTTTCTCCCATAATTTTCCTACAGAGATGCTATGTTGCATCCACACTGAGCAGACACAGTATTCCTCCCACACTTAATTCACAAAATGCCCCTTCATTCCAGCTGGCCTCAGGTCTATCTACCCTTGATATCTAAGGACTTTCTTGATCCCTTTTCACATATTAGATGTCTCTGATGGACCCCATATCACTGCTTGACTACCATATCGACTCTTATATTTGTCTCATCCACCAAAAGACTGAATTCCTTGGAACCAGACACTCCGTAGTGTGGCAACACAAGATGTCAGGGATAATTGGGGTTAAAAAATGATTTTTACCATTTACTTGTTGAATGAATTTGGTGAAGTTAATTAAGTTAATTAAAAAACCACTTCCTCGTCTATAAAATGGATACGATAAGACAAAACACACAGGACTGTGGGGAGACTGACTTAAATAACATACAAAAGACATTAGTAATTGTTTGGCACATGGCAGTTGTGCCACAAAAGTCATCTTCCTCTTACCTGTAAGTTTAACCTTGTTTTTGGCGTATAGTAGATGCTCAATACAGGACTTGCTACGTTCAGTTGGGCTTGTTGAATGAAAATGTGGAATGTCAAATAGGAGAGTTCCATCCCTGTCCAAACCAGTTAGCCTCACTTTAAAGAAAAACCCTGTTTCATGGCCATAAATTCTAATATCCACCTATTTTCTTACAGCTATGTGTGACAGGCTCTGGTTAAGCCACAAGATGGGGGGCAGTGAGCAAGTGTATGAGTGTGTGAGAACGTCCCAGAGCAACCCTCGTGTGCTGCTACCTTGGGACAAGGCAATAGGATTTAAATATTCAAATACTTCCGTCCTTACCGGTAACCAGAATACGGCATTTCTTATTGTCAGTGGGTTAATCCTCACACTTTCTCACTGAAAAAGCAATGTGACCATTGCCAGTATATTTGCTACATAGAGAAGGAAAGGCAAATGATGAAGAAGGTGCTCCGGTACGAAATAGTGCACAATGGCGTAATGCCTGACCTGAGAACTGTGTAGAGTATGCTTATCATGATGCATGCACCTTGTTAAAAATCAGCATGTTGTTGAAATGACGTCTACGTATGTGATTTTTTTTAACCTTCTTTTTCTTTCTTTTACCAAAACTTCCAGAGCCACTGAAAGCTACCATCAGCCCCAGGAAAGTTAAAAGCAGCGTGGGTAGCCAAGTTTCCTTGTCCTGCAGCGTGACAGGCAATGAGGACCAGGAACTCTCCTGGTATCGAAACGGTGAAATCCTCAACCCTGGAAAAAATGTGAGGATCACAGGGATCAACCACGAAAACCTTATAATGGATCACATGGTCAAAAGTGACGGGGGCGCGTACCAGTGCTTTGTGCGCAAGGATAAGCTGTCCGCTCAAGACTTTGTGCAGGTGGTCCTTGAAGGTCAGTGGGCCTCGTTACAGGGTTCGGCCACACCAGAACCCAAACCCAGAGCACTCAGAGAGAAGAACACTGAAGCAGTGCTGATGACTCCTAGAGCTAAGATTTCTCTCTGTGTGACTGACTAATAACTCTGCCCTAATTCTTCGGGAAAGATTGGGCTAATGAAAGAACCAGTGCTGGTAAAGTTGTAAGGGTAGATGTAACAAAGCTTGCCACATTAAGTAAATTAACGGGAATGTTGCCCATTTGTGTGTTTAGTTACTTATCAAGATACAGACCACAAAAACCTAGGACTTCAAGTTTGGTTGACAGTCCATTGCCGTAGACCAGAGTTGCTCAGGGATGCTTTGTTTGAAGGGCCACTTTATGTGCTCTGGGGGGTTTGGCAGCATCTCTGATTTCTGCCCATTAGATGCTAGGAGCACTCCCTCAGAGTTATGACAACGAAAAATACCTCCAGACATTGCTGAATGTTCTGGGGAGAGGGGAAGGGGTGGAGGAAGATAACTCCAGCTGAGAAATACAATTTGGCAGACGAAATGTAGGCAAAATTTTAACATAATCCTTGGTTGAAAGGAAAAAGTGGCATCTTATGTGTGCAGTTATCCTGAGTTGGGTCCAGATATTCACAAATTCAGATGAATGGAATTTGTGAGGAATGACCTTGGGTTGTTTTAATAGGTCCTAGGTATGCCATTTTCTTTTCTTAATGGCCTGCTTACATCTGCAGGCTGATCAGTCAGCCAGGGAACAAAACGTATCAAGGTAACATTCAAAGGAGACCTACGTTTATCACCAGATAATAGAACTTTTAGCTGTATATGTGTACGTCTTGTTGGAAATTATGTATTTATGTAGAGTTTAAGATTTACTTGGTGTTGATTAAAATAATTACATGACTTTCATAAAACCCAAAGAAAGGAATATTTATGATGAAAATAAGTTTAAATATGCCTTGATGCTCTTCAAGGATATTTCTATTACTTTTTGTAACCTTAGCTAATTTTAAGAAGCAGGCTTAACAATGAGATTCTTATTTTGATTCAAGCATTTCCTTGCAGACAGTTTCTTAACGCAGAGGTGAAATGAGCTGAAGGCATGGAACCCATATTAAATGCCTGACACTGCGATCCCCATAATAATTAAGGGCAGAAAGTAATCAATTTGTACAGAGCTGGTTTGCTGCTGCTGATGCACTGTAGTCGTTACACATCGCTATTTTTAGATTCTTTGTGGAAGAAGGAGAGAATACCTGTCTAGGCCTAGTTACCTTGGCAACTATCTCATGTGACTAAGAAAACCTAAAGAGCATATTGATAATCCATAATGATGTCGGAAGATTTCAGATTATCAGAGAGTGACAGCAAGAAAGATTTCAAAGACACTCAGGTCTCACTGGGAAAATAATGTCTGCTTTCATCTCCAAAAAAGCCTGTCACTTGAATAAAAAAAGGGGCCAGAGGAGCGTACTGAGCATACTCACAGATTTATTTGTTGCATGTCAGTTTCCATTCAGGACAAGAAGCTTCACTTTTTTTTCTCTCTCTCCCTTCTGAAAAATGACAGTGCTAATACAGCAAAAGGGAGCAGAAGGGTAATTATGAATACATATCTAGAATTGCCCTTAAAATGGTGTCTAACTGGTTTCTTTGGATAGAGCCTCCTATTATTCTCATTGAAATAGCTTTAGATTAATGTAAATTTTAAAAACTCACAAAACTATGAGCTAAGAATGGCTATTGACATAATGCAGAATCTGGCAGTATTTTTTTATGAGGCCAAAGAAACTGGAATGGAAGTCCAAAGAAAATGAAATCTAATAATTATAGATTTAAGATCAAACCACAGTAACTAGAAAATGGAATAATAAAAAAGTATAAGAACAGGTTTTATTTTAGGAAATGATAGAATAGCATGTATCAGACTAAACTGCATGCAGATAAAAATTATGAACTTGAGGAAAAACAAAACTTGAGAGAGACACTCAAAAGCAGGAAGAAAAGATTAGACCCATGAAAGATGAGGAAAGGATTAGGTGATCTGCCTTGATACTACTTTTTCCTTGAGGACATTTCCCAGCTTTGTGAGATGGTGGGGGGAGGATACCAAAATACTAGAAGAAAAACAGAAATCTATAGTCTTATGGGATTTGGGTATAGAAGGACAGAAGTCTGCACTGTTGAACCACCTGCAGTTGAGGGAGATGAGTTGAAATTCCAGGAAAGAGGGTAGTCCTAAATCCCTAACAGAGACGAGTCCTAAAATCTAAAAATAAACTTCCTTGAAAAATTTAGTTGACACCTGAACTGGAAAATGTAGAGGAGTATCCAATAAAAATAAAAAGATAAAAACAATTAGGCATAAAAAAAAAGACTATTGTTAGCAGAGGTCAGAAGACAAAGTAGGCAGTAAAAATAGACCTTGAGAGAACACTGATGAATGAGCAAAGGTTTAAAAATTTTTATTTCAAATACATTCAATACCTTAAAGGAAAATAAAGGCATAATGAATAGATATCTAGGATAGACCAGAAGAGAAAATGAAAACTATGAAAAGGAACCAGTAGAAATAAAAAAAAATTCAGTATATTGACTCTAATGGGAAATTGGAGAAGGAAGAAAGGATCAGTAAAACTAAAGATGAAGTCAAATAAAGTATCCCATTTGAAATCCAAAGAGAAAGAAGACTACAAAGGAAATGACCAGAGACTCAGTGATATGGGATATTCATCAGGTGGCCAGATCCATATATAATTAGAGGATTAGAAAATTAAGAGATTGACACTGGAGAACAAAAAAGTACTTGAACAACTAACATCTATAGTTTTCCCAATTTTGTTATAAAAAATAAAGCTACAGAGCCAGGAAACAGTAAGCTCCAAAAGAATAAATACAAAGAAAATCACATGTGTGTAATTAAAGTCATGTTGCTGACAACCAAAGATAAATAAACAATCTTACAATTCTGAGGGAGGAGAAATATTAAGTAAATAGAGATATTAATATTAATGATGGATGATTTATCATCAGATATTTTGGAACACAGAAGACACTGGAGCAATATCTTTAAAATGTTGAAAAGTATATATAAAAAAAATCCCTGTCCACCAAGGCTCCTATATCTAGTAAAAACTGTGTTGCATAAAGACCATGAGAAAAGGCAGGAAATATGTTACTAAACATTTAGCAAAATTGTTTTCTTCTTTTTGAATATCTTTAAACAATAATTGACAAATTATAAAATTATAATACTGTATTACAGAGTTTAGACATAAATAGATGTAATAACACAAAGGGTAATCTAAATTAAAATATTTAAAATTATCTGTACCAGGGTTTTTACATTTCCATGAAGTAACATAATTTTTACTTTTGGTAAATGAGATTAAAATTATACAGATGCATTCACACATAGATATTAGTATTGATATACATATGAATATATGTGTATGTATATCTACATGTTTATGTAAATATGCACACATATATAAATATGTATATGTTCATCTATCCATCTGTATCTATAGCTATGTAAAACTTAGTTGGAGTTTATCCCAATGTAAGACTGGCAAAACATTAAAAACAAAACTTATCTGTGCATATGTAAGGCATCATATTAACAGAATATAGGAGAATAAAACAACTAATGACTTCAGTATACCCAGAAAACACCACTTGACAAAATTCAATATCCATTCAGAATAAAAAATTCTCAGCGAATTGGGAATATAAGGAACTTCCTTGACCTGATAAATGGCATTTATGAATACTCAATAGTGAAAACTATACTTAGTGGTTGAACACTAAATATTTTTCATTTAACACTGAAACCATGGCAAGAGTTTCAATGTTAAATGAAACCATCACTTCTGTTCAACAATATACTAGAAGTCCTAGGTGGGCATGAATAAGAAATACATAGAGTTTGGAAAGGAAAATCCCAGCTATCTTTAATCACAGACCTTGTTGTTTACATAGAAAATCACAAGGAATCTATAAAATAACTTCTAGATGCATAAGTTGGCTTAGAAACCTCATATGTATAAAACATACAAAATTTGTTTTGTTTTTATATAATAGAAGTCCACAAGTCGAAAATAATATTTCTAAATTCCACTTATATTAATATAAAACAGAAGACACTTAAGAATAAATTTAACAGCAGATGTGAAAGATTTCAACATGTAAAACTGTACAACTACACATAGCTAATATAAAATTGTGATGACTTAAAAAACTGCAAAGTACATCGTATTCAAAGACTGAAAAACTAATACTCTTAAGGTAACAATTCTCTGTAACATGATCAATATAATCTTAGTCAAAATCCCTACAGTTTTTGTAGATTGATTTTTAAATTTATGTAGAAAAGTGGAAGTCCCATAGTCTAAGTTGATTTAAAAAAAAAATGTATGGGAAAGTAAAGGACTGAGAGTTGCACAATGTAAAAAAAAAAAAAGAATAAAGCTGGAGGACTCAGATACTAGCTACATTAAATGAGATAGATACATAGCTCAGTAAAACATACTGGATGGTGTACAAATATGCTCACACATATATGATAAATGATTTGCAAGAGAGTCCACAATATTCAAAATCTAAAGGAAAGTCTTTTAGACAAACAACACTGAATCTACTCAATGAATGTAATGTAAAAAGAGTATCAATTCATACTTCACACCTTATATCTTGTACAGATTTTACTTGCCCTAAATTATAGACTATGATATAAAATCCCAAACTATGAAGTCTCTAAAAGGAAGCATAGAAAAATTCTTCACCATTTGGAGGCTAGGCAGAGCCTTCTTAGGATAAAGAAAGCACTAAAAGTCAAAGGCAAAAACATCATTAAGAAAATAAAAGGCAACTACAAACTGGAAGAAAACATTTTACACATTCAGACACACACAGCTATAACACATACTATCTATATGTCTGACACACATTATATGTCCTTAATATACCTGACAAATATATTTGACCATTAGATACCTGATAAATATCTATCTTCAGCATACATAAAGAACCCCTCTAAATCAATAAAAGGATAGTCTAACATAACAATGGATAAAAGATTTGAGCAGATACTTCACAAAAATAGATACACCAATGGCCAATAATCACATAAAGACAACATTACTTCCATAATACTCCTGCCAAAAATGTATAACCTGCATCTAATTATGCAGAAATGGGAAAAAAACCCAGTTTGAGCATCCGACTATGGAATAATTCTTCAAAAATGTCAAAGCCATGAATCGGAAGAATAAACATTGTTACAATGTCTATACAGCCCAGAGCAATCTACACTTTCAATGCCATTCTGATCAAAATTCCACCAACATTCTTCAAAGCGTTGGAACAAACAATCCTAAAATTTATATGGAAGCAAAAAAGACCCCAAATCGCTAAGGAATTGCTGAAGAAGAAAAGCAAAGCTGGGGGCATCACATTACCCGACTTCAGGCTTTATTACAAAGCTGTGATCACCAAGACAGCATGTTACTGGCACAAAAACAGACAAATAGAACAGAGTAGAGAGTCCAGGTATGGACCCAAATGGAACAGAGTAGAGAGTCCAGGTATGGACCCAAAAATCTATGGTCAAGTCATCTTTGACAAAGCAGGAAAAAAATATCCAGTGGAAAAAAGACAGTCTCTTTCAATAAATGGTGTTGGGAAAATTGGACAGCTACGTATAGAAGAATGAAACTAGACCATTCTCTTACACCACACACAAAAGCAAACTCAAAATGGATGAAAGACCTCAACGTGAGGCAGGAATCCATCAAAATCCTGGAAAAGAACGTAGGCAGTAACTTCTTTGACATCAACCACAGCAACTTCTTTCAAGACACGTCTCCAAAAGCAAAGGAGACAAAAGCAAAAATGAACTTTTGGGACTTCATCAAAATAAAAACCTTCTGTACAGCAAAGGAAACAGTCAACAAAACAAAGAGGCAACCCACATAATGGGAGAGGATATTTGCAAATGACAGTACAGACAAAAGGCTGGTATCCAAGATCTATAAAGAACTCCTCAAACTCAACATCCAAAAAGAAGATGAGCACATCAAAAAAATGGGCAGGAGACATGAAGAGGCACTTCTCCCATAGAAGATATACAAATGGCTAACAGACACATGAAAAAATGTTCATCGTCACTAGCCATCAGGGAAATTAAAATAAAAACCACCATGAGATGCCAACTTACACCAGTCAGAATGGCCAAAATTAACAAGACAGGAAACAACAAGTGTTGGAGAGGTTGCAGAGAAAGGGGAACCCTCTTACACTGTGGGTGGGAATGCAAGTGGGCACAGCCTTTTGGGGAAAGTGTGGAGATTCCTTAAAAAATTAAAAATAGAGCTACCCTATGACCCTGAAATTGCACTACTGGGTATTTACCGCAAAGATACAGATGTAGCGAAAAGAAGGGCCATATGGACCTCAATGTTCATAGCAGCAATGGCCACAATCGCCAAACTGTGGAAAGAGCCAACGTGCCCATCAACAGATGAATGGATAAAGAAGATGTGGTCCATATATACAATGGAATATTACGCCTCCATCAGAAAGGATGAATATCCAACTTTTGTAGCAACATGGAGTGGATTGGAAGAGATTATGCTGAGTGAAATAAGCCAAGAAGAGAAAGTCAAGTATCACATGGTTTCACTTACTTGTGGTGCATATGGGGTGATATAGATGACAGTAGGAGAAGGAAAGGAAATGGGAAGTAGGGTAATTCTGGGAGAGAAATGAAACATAAGAGACTTTGGACACAGAAACAAACTAAGGGACTTGGAGGAGAGGGGGTGGAGGGATGGGAAAGCCTGGTGGTGGGTACTGAGGGAACGTATTACATGGAACACTGGATGTGAGGCATAAACAATGAATTTGGAACACTGAAAAAATAAAATAAATTTAAAGTAAAAAAAATGTCAAAGTCAAGAAATACGAAAGAGATGAAAGAATGATCCAGATTGAAGGAGACTAAAGAAGCATGGCAAATAAATGGGATGTATGATACTGGTTGAGCTGGGGAAATAGCTGAGAGAGACATGGTCAGTCAGCTGGCAGATTTTCAGTATGGATATCACGTTAGGTGGTCATACTGTTCCAAAGTTACATTTTTTAATTTTGCTGACTGTGGTGGTGATGCATGACTACATGTTTTGAAGCTCAAGAACAGGCAAACTAACTCAGGATGGAAGAAATCAGGACAGTGACTGTCTGTGTCCAGTGAGAAGGGATTGATTGAAAGGAGCCCTAAGAATGTTCTGGGGTACTTTATGCCATGCTCATGTGGGTGGTTACACAGTGTACATACTGAACAAACTCATTCTGTTTGCACACTTAGGATTTGTACATTTCACTGTGTATAAACTTCATCTACAAAAAAGGGAATAACTTGAAGAAAACTTTCCTAAATAGATTTTTAAAAAGACGAGTTTTCAGTATATAGTGTAAAAATCAGTGCAAAGAAATTTACAGCTCAGCACATCCTGAACAAAATGTATATTGTAAGATTAAATAAAATAACATTTATAAGCATCAACAGCTGAGTATGTAAAAGAATAACAATCACAGCAACATCTAACTTCTCCATAAATTAAGGCAGAATGTGCTGAAGCAAAGCAGTGTCTACAGTGTTCTAAGGACAAAGGCACAGGTTCTTTACTTCAATATGATGAAGTCCTTATTTTCATCTTTTCTGCTAAAGCAAGATGCTTGCAATCCAAGAACACTGAAATACTCCACTAACGATTACATCATGGGAAGAAAAAACATACTTGAGGGCCTTCTCCAGTCACCGAAGAACTGGAATGGAGTTGACATTCAGGAATTAGCAAGAAGAAACAAGGTAGAGGGCTCAGCACAGCACCCCCATCAGGAGAACCCTACACACCAGGCCTTGCTGGCCACAGAAGCAGGCTCCCAGGTTTCCAGGGGCTGGGGATGAGAACCCTTCAGAGTACTTGGGAGTGTTAACAGTTGCCTTTCTGTGATGACATTGCGAGCTAGCTTCAGATGTGTTCCCTCCATTCGTTTTGCTTTCCAATTTGTCAGCAACGCATTCGTGAGGACTGCCATACAATGTGAGAGAAATGGTCCATATATATGATAGAACAACAATGGAGTATGAAA
Source organism: Spilogale gracilis (assembly GCA_004023965.1). Classification (NCBI taxonomy): domain Eukaryota; kingdom Metazoa; phylum Chordata; class Mammalia; order Carnivora; family Mephitidae; genus Spilogale; species Spilogale gracilis. The sequence goes on from PITA01016760.1 coordinate 23,002, forward strand.
ATTTTATCTTTGTTGATAATATTGGAAATTCCTATGGAAAACTCCCTAAGACCTAGATCTTACTTTGCCTGGGATAATCTGAGGCTATGCCTGTCCTCCTGGCATAATTACTCCGAGTAACTGTTTCATTCTCAGAAGTGTCCCAGGTTGGATGACAAATTATATAGCCATTAACTCAAGATACTTCCAGAGATACTTTATACACACTAGAAGGCTCAAAGTTTATTTGGCTTTTACCCATTCTCAGAGCTTTTATTTTTTAATTTATTTTTATTTTTTTACTTTAAAGATTTTATTTATTTAACAGAGAGAGAGATCACAGCAGGCAGAGAGCGCAGAGGAAACAGACTCCCTGCTGAGCAGAGAGCCGGGCGTGGGCCTCGATTGCAGGACCCTGAGATCATGACCTGAGCTGAAGGCAGAGGCTTTAACCCACTGAGCCACCCAGGCGCCCTCACAGCTTTTATAGACATTTACACAGACTTACCATTTATCATTAAAACTATAAAGGATGATTTCTTTTTTATTTAAATTCAATAAGCAACATATATAGTACTATATCATTAGTTTCAGATGTAGAGTTCAATAATTAAAGATGATTTTATAAGAGAAAATGAATAAGGTGAAATAATCAATCCCTCAGTCTTTTCTTTATTCCCCGGTGAGCAAGCCCTAATTATCACAGAAGTGGAAAGCTAACATGACCATTTAGAGGGGTGGATTTCCTCCGTGTTTGTAACTTCCATTGGGGGGGTGTCTAACAGTTCTGGACTGTAGACTTCGTGGGAGTTGACACTGTATAACATGGGCATCTGGTTTGCATGATTGTTCTTCTTAGGCAACCAGGAAATATACAAGTAATTAAAGCTTGCTAATACTGTATTTGCCCATCTTGAAAATGTAATCTTCTTCTGCTTGGAATTTAGCTTTAGCTATAAAACCAGACTTTTTGGGGGGTAGTATTTAATGACCACTACATCTACCTCCTAATCCTTAAATGGACTTGGAAGCTGTTTAATTATTTGTATGTGCCACTTCCTTCCATAATTTGTCTTCCCGCAGATGGCACTCCCAAAATTATTTCTGCCTTTAGTGAAAAAGTGGTGAGCCCAGCAGAACCAGTGTCCCTCATGTGCAACGTGAAGGGAACCCCATTGCCCACCATCACGTGGACCCTGGACGATGACCCGATCCTCAAGGGTGGCAGTCACCGCATCAGCCAGATGATCACGTCGGAGGGAAACGTGGTCAGCTATCTGAACATCTCCAGCTCTCAGGTCCGGGATGGGGGAGTCTACCGCTGCACTGCCAACAACTCGGCGGGAGTCGTCCTGTACCAGGCTCGAATAAACGTAAGAGGTGCTTGTCAAATCAGCTCCTCAAAAAAACACACATAACTCATTGTAGTGGAGAAGAAGGTTTCTGCATGCACCGAGCTGAGTCTTGGAATGCCAAAACAGAATAACCGTTGCTTCCCATTTCCTACCTTCCCTTCTGACTCCAGAATGGCCCTGATTGGGTTAATGTGAAAAACAAAAACAAAAACAAAAAACAAAAAACATGGCATTTTGGTTTCTTTCGTCAGCTTGTTCTCTTCGTCACTCTCAGATTGGCCCACTTGATCTTTCCTTTCCCGGTTTATGCTCTGCATGCTCTTTCCTTCCTCCTCTTCTGTTCTACCACATCCATGGTAAACCTTCATGTACATGGTATTTTAACTTACATTCATGGTGAAACATGGCATAACCTCCATCTTCATAACCTACTTTACAGAGTTTAAGAATTGAATTGCTACCAGTGTTTTCACAAAAACAGCATGACGGTTCCGTTCAGACTATTTTTCATTGATTAAATCACCTCTTATCTTGTAATTCAAAATTATTTTAATAGAAGTAGTCGATAATGAAAGTTTTTAACAGTTCATTCATTTGAAAGTCATGAAACTGGAAGGAAATAAAGAACTTCTTAGTAGAAAAATCTGAACACAGAAAAAATTGTTTCATCGAAAAAGATGTTTTTACATGAAAATAATACTTTTTTTTTTTTTACTCAAGGAAAAGTGTACCCATTTCCACACATGAGATGTACCCTTAAAGTATTTTCAAGAGTTTCTTTGTGTCCCTCTAGGGCCTGCGAGCATTCGACCAATGAAAAATATCACAGCAATAGCAGGGCGGGACACATACATCCACTGCCGTGTGATTGGCTACCCTTATTACTCCATCAAATGGTACAAGAACTCTAATCTGCTTCCTTTCAACCATCGCCAAGTGGCATTTGAGAACAACGGCACTCTAAAACTCTCAGATGTGCAAAAGGAAGTGGATGAGGGAGAGTACACCTGCAATGTGCTAGTTCAACCGCAGCTCTCCACCAGCCAGAGTGTCCATGTGACGGTCAAAGGTAAGCCTGAGCTCCCTGTCCCCACACAGCTTGCCATGACTCCACTTTTTCACCCGAACCGTAGTCAAGAGTGGGGGAATCTCAGAGGCTGCATATTTTCAGTAGGGAAGTTACAAAGACAAAAACATAGAGTACATCAGATGTTCTGACCTCTTTATTCCTGCATCTGCGCAAGACCTGTAGTTGATGTAATTTTCTTTTCTATGGATTTTTTAGGTTGGTTTTCCAGAGGATATGTGTCATCAGTATTACCATCAAAAAATAGATGTCATTGGTATTGTTACCTAGGTGATAGATCATTTTATTTATTTTTATTTTTTAGATAATTTATTTTATTTTATTTTTTCAGTGTTCCCAGATTCATTTTAAAACACATACAAATGTTCCTCCACTTACAATGGGATTATGTCCCAATACACTCATAAGTTGAAAATGTAGTAAGTCAACAATGTATTTAATACATCTCACCTACAAAACATTGTAGCTTAGCCTAGCCTATCTGAAACAGACTCAGAATGCTTATATTCATCTACAGTTGGGCAAAACCCAGTGCAAATCTGACTTTATAATGAAGTGTTGTATATCATGTAATTTATTGAATACTATTTTGAGAGTGAAGAACAGAAAAGTTGTATGGGTGAAGAATGGTAGTCAGTTTTGGAGGTTTACCCTCCTGACCACTGGCAGACTGGGAGCTGTGGTTTGCTGTTGCTGCCCAGCATCACAAGAGACTATCTCCTGCATATCACCAGCTCTGGAGGACAAAGCAAGATTCAAAATTCAAAGTATGGTTTCTACTGAATGCACATATCACCATCATGAAGAGGAAAATTTTAAGTTGAATCATCCTAAATTGGGAATCATCTGAATCTTTCTTTTCCTAAAAACTCCTAAAAGTAATTTCTTTTAGAATCCAACCAGAAGACATTTTCTAATGGGTAAAGGCTACAAACAAACCTCATCTTGAGTAGTTGAGCAGGTCAAAACAACACTATAGGAGTTAGATGATTAAAGGAACCCTCTGAAAAATTTCTGGAGTTCCAAATGATTCTTTACCATCAGGATGCATTTGGGGTCATGCGACTCAATCTCAATCTCCTTATCAATAAAGACCACTAAAATGACAAGACCCCTCCCTCAAGGACACAGAGTCCTAAAATGACAGATCCTTGGGGAAGCTGTTTCTTCTATCCCCTAAGTCAGTTTCTTTAGCTGAACATAAAAGAAAATTTTCCATTCTGTAAATAATCTACATGAAGCAGATCATGAAGATAACTCTAAAATGTTATGAAACAACCTCAAAATTTTGTAACAATAGTTTTGTGCTGGCTAAGCTGTCTATCTGAATTGTCCCCACATACCAATTATTGTCCTTTAATGTCATGGGTACAAAGTTATGTAGGTTTTCCATGGTCTTCTCCTATGTTTTTTCTCCCCACAGACCTCATTAGTTTGCCTTTCAGGACACTTATAAATACACACATGCACACACACACACACACACACACACACACACACACATGCATACAGACAATCTATGTAATATTTATATACTATATGTTATACCTATAATATAGTAGATACACTTGCACATAAATAATTTTGGATTTTTTAAAAAGAGTCACATATCTTAAGAATTTTCTCAAGTCATTAGAATTTCTTGGTAAACCAGACTATGATAGCTACATAAAAGTTAATTTTGTGGTTGTATTTATTTCTTTGCCATTTATGAAACACTTGCTCAATACTAGGTTTTACTCTAGGCATTGAGGAAAACAGTGATGAAGAAGGTAGACAAGCTTCTTTCCCTGTGGAGCTCTCCTTCCAATCAAGAGAGACAAACGGTAAAACAAAACAAGTGAATAAACCAGAAAATATCTTCTATGGAGAAGTGTCTGTTCATGTATTCTGCCCATTTTTTGATGTTATCATCTTTTTATTTGGGTGTTGAGTTCGAGGAGTTATTTATAGATCTCGAATATCAGCCCTTTGTCTGGAGTGTCATTTGTGAATATCTTCTCGCATTCTGTGGGTTGCCTCTTTGTTTTGGTGATTGTTTCCTTTGCTGTGCAGAAGCTTTTTATTTTGGTGAAGTCCCAAAAGTTCATTTTCGCTTCTGTTTCCTTTGCCTTTGGAGATGTGTTGTGAAAGAAGTTGCTGTGGCTGATGTCAAAGGGGTTACTGCCTATGTTCTCCTCTAGGATTTTGATAGATTCCTGCCTCAAATTGAGGTCTTTCATCTTTCATCCATTTCGAGCTTATCTTTGTGTATGGCCGTAAGAGAATGGTCGAGTTTCATTCTTTTATACATAGCTGTCCAATTTTCCCAGCACTGTTTATTGAAGAGACTGTCTTTTTGCCACTGGATATTTTTTCCCGCTTTGTTGAAGATTATTTGACCATAGAGTTGCAGGTTCATATCTGGACTCTCTACTCTGTTCCATTTGTCTATGGGTCTGTTTTTGTGTCAGTACCATGCTGTCTTGGTGATCACAGCTTTGTAATAAATCTTGAATTCAGGTAAAGTGATGCCCCAAGCTTTATTTTCCTTTTTCAACATTTCCTTAGCAATCTGGGGTCTTTTATTGTTCCATATACATTTTAGGATTATTTGTTCCAGCATTTTGAAAAATGTTGGAATTTTTATCAGGATGACATTGAAAGTATAGATTGCTCTGGGCAGTATAAACATTTTAACAATGTTTATTCTTTCAATCCATGAGCATGTCCATCTTTTTGTGTCTTCTTCAATTTCTTTCATAAGTATTCTGTAGTTCCTCAAGTACAAATCCTTAACTTCTTTGGTTAGGTTTATTCCAAGGTATCTTATGGTTTTTGGTGCTATAGTAAATGAAATAAATTCTCTAATTTCCTTTTCTATATTTTCATTGTTAGTGTATAAAAATTCCACTGATTTCTGTGCATTGATTTTGTATCCTGCCACATTGCTGAATTGTTGAATGAGTTCTGGTAGTTTGGGGGTGCAGTCTTTTGGGTTTTCCATATAAAGTATCATGTCATCTGTGACCTCTTCTTTGCAATTTGAATATCTTTATTTCTTTTTGTTGTCTGAATGCTGTTGCTAGGACTCTAACACTATGTTGAACAATGGTGGCAAGATTGGGCACCCTTGTCTTGTTCCTGACCTCAGTGGGAAGGCTTTCAGGTTTTCCCCATAGAGAATGATATTTGCTGTGGCTTTTTCATAGATTTTGTGAAGTTGAGGAATGTTCCCTCTCTCCTTATACTTTGAAGAGTTTAAATCAGGAATGGGTGCTGTATTTTGTCAAATGCTTTTCCTGCATCAGTTGAGAGGACTGCGTGGTTCTTCTCTCTTCTTTTATTGATTTGTTCTATCACACTGATTGATTTGCAAATGTTGAACATACACTTCTCCATAGAAGACATCCAAATGGCTAACAGACACATGAAAAAATGTTCATCATTATTAACCATCAGGGAAATTCAAATCAAAACCACATTGAAGTACCACCTTACACTAGTTAAAACGGCTGAAATTAACAGGACAGGAAACAAGTGTTGGAGAGGCTGTGAAGAAAGGGAGATCTTCTTACACTGTTAGTGAGAATGCAAGTTGGTGCAGTCACTTTGGAAAACAGTGTGGAGATTCCTTAAAAAATTAAAAATAGGACTACCATATGATCCTGCAATTGCACTACTGGGTATTTACCCTAAATACACAGATATAGTGAAAAGAAGGGCCATATGTATCCCAATGTTCATAGCAGCAATGGCCACAATCGCCAAACTGTGGAAAAAGCCAGGGTGCCCTTCAACAGATGAATGGATAAAGAAGATATGGTCCATATATACAATAGGATACTACGCCTCCACCAGAAAGGGGTACTACCCAACTTTTGTAGCAACAAGGATGGAATTGGAGGAGATGATGCTGAGTGAAATGAGCCAAGCAGAGAAAGTTATATATCATATGGTTTCACTTACTTGTGGAGCACAAGGAGTAACAGGGAGGACAGTAGGAAAAAGAAAGAAATGTTAACTAGGGTAAGTCAGAGAGGGAGACAAAGCCTGAGAGACTTTGGACTCTGAGAAGTAAAGTGAGGGTTTTGGAAGGGAGAGGGGTGGGAGGATCGGTGAGCCTGGTGGTGGGTATTGGGGGCATGTATTGCATGGAGCAGTGGATGTGGGACATAAAGAAATGAATCTTGGAACACTGGAAAAATAAAATAAACTATTATTTAAAAAAAAGAATGAAATAGGGTCCTGAGACAAAGAAGTTTGAGAACTACTGTTCTAGAATACACACAACTCCATCTAATTATAGCTGTCATTTTATTACCTCACATTACTACTGCATTTTATGTTACAGAGACTTAATTCTTTTGTTTTCAACCTACAAAGGATATTTGCTCCAAAACCAGTTGGTTTAAGGGATGCTTGGGTGGCTCAGTTGGTTAAGTGTCTGCCTTTGGCTCAGGTCATGATTCCAGGGTCCTAGGATCAAGTCCCGCATTCAGCTCCTTGCTCAGCAGGGAGCCTACTTCTCCTTCTGTTTGCTGATTCCTCTGCTTGTGGTCTCTGACAAACAAATAAATACAAATGTTAAAAAAAAACAGGAAATACTTTATAATGTTCAATACAATGCAAGGGATCAAAACATGGATGTCTCTTAAAGATTAGCTGCCCTGGAGAATTAGAAGCTATATTATTAATGTTTTGTGCTCAGGTGTCATAAAATTCATCTGTCTGTCATGCCCTTTGAATGAATGTCTTATCCACACCTTGTTTTGTAACATGATAAATTCCAAACATCATTTGGAAATAATTGGTTTGCTGAGTTATGTGGATCTTTGAAATATCGACAGAATTTATTGAATAAAATCAAAATCTTATCAGAAAAGTCTAAGTATTGGGAAGCTGAGAGGCTCGTAGCCACAGATACAAGTTTTACAAAATTTTACTTTTTTGCTTGTAAATTTGAATTTCATTATTTCCAACAATTTCAGTCAGTTGTGATCATAGGAGAGGCATGTTATATCTTTTTTTCCCTCGAGACAATATCTGCCAGTTGCACAAGCCTGAATAACTATAGCTTTTAGGTAGCCATTCTTTGAGGAAACAATAGAAGTCCATGAAAAGAATGCCTAGTGGAGCTTGTAATTCAAACAAATCACAAGTACTTTGCTTCAAGACAGCCATCCTGTGCAGCAGGGAGAGGTGCTTTGTGCGTTCTTCTCATTTTGTGACACAGAGCAGAGAACACTGAACATGACATGAACTCAAGGTTTAATGAAAATTATTATTTGTATGGCTTCATCCGTGAAACCAGTTTAAAAACAATTAGAACTGTGTGGTGGTAGACAACACAATGATGACGCCTACATTTTGGTGGCAATGCCATGATTTGGGCCAAGGCCCCAGCGATCTTACCCCCTGTGACTTCTGTATATCCATGGAGAGGTCGATCCAATGAGAAAAGTAAATAATTTCTTAGTGTTACAATACAAATGGCTATCTTTTTGCAAACCCTTGAAATGTTCTCAGGAGTTCCTCAGGGTCTTCAGACTACATTTAGAAAGTATCTACTCCAGAGCTGACTATTTCACTTATTTCTAATATCTAACCATTTTGGATGATGTGTCAAATGAGCTTTTCCATGCATTGACCTTTATCTCCTTATACAATGATTTCTTTCAGGAAAAGTTGCCAGAAGTGTGACCATTGCATACATCGATACAGATATTTCAATATCAATTTTTAGAAGACAAAGATTCAAACAAAGACCATTTGAATTATTCACTTTTCTTCTTAAAATTTTCTAGACTAGCATAAATTAATGAATTAACCTTGATCCTTTTAAACTTAAGTGACGAAAATGAACTCCAAATAGCTTACTCCCAAAAGGAGAATTTATTGGCTTTTATCATCAAAGTATCCATCATTTTAGGAAACAATTGCCTCAGGTGGTTTTGTCTTCAGGAATTTCTTTTCTTGGGCATCTCTGTTGTTTAAGCATCTGCCTTTGGCTCAGGTCACGATCCCAGAGTCCTGGGATCAAGCCCCTCATTAGGCTCCTTGCTCAGAGGAGAGCCTGCTTCTCCCTCCTCCTCTGCCTGCCGCACCCCTACTTGTTCTCTCTGTCAAATAAATAAATAAAACCTTAAAAAAAGGAACTTCTTTTCTTCTAAGTATATATTATGTAGAATAATCATTTTCAGGTCCTTGGCAAGGATTGTCAAACAAAAGAAGGAAAATAATATTTTGCATGGCGTTTTATTACAGTTGCCTGGCAGGAAATGGCTGGCAGTGGGCAGGGTAGTTGCAGGCATTTGGGGATTTGCAGTGCTTGACAAGGAAGTCGGGAAGGCTTCTTTGAGAAGCTGACATTTGATTGAGGGCATAGAGGAGGGTAAGAGAGCCAAGCACATCTAGGGGAGAGAGCGATCTAGACAGAGGGAACAAAGGGGGAAGGAGTGGGCTCGGCCACGAAGGCCAGCAAAGAGGCTGTGTGGCTGCAACAGAGTGAACACGGGGTTAAGTAATAAGGGTGGGGTCAGAACTAGCAGGACCCCTCCATGTAAGACCCAGTACAGCAGGGCTGGACTCTAAGGGCTTGAGTTTTTTCTTGAGTGACATGGAGTTGATCAGATGATTTTAAACAGCGAAGTCACAGGCCCTGACGAGGTTGTAAAAGAGTACATTAGACTCCTGTGCTGAGAGTAGGCTAAAGTCAAGAGGGGACAACAGGACCCTGCTAGAAAGCTTATGCAGGGGAGAGGTCGGGTGTCTTGGGCCAGGGAGAGAGCACTGAAAGGGTGAGGAGAAGACAGGTTCTAGATACATTTTGTTAAGTTTTACTCAGTGGGATTTCCTGATGGATTGGAAGTGGGTGTAAGAGGATAAAATTAAAGCCTGGGTGATGGAAAAGAGAACACAGCCATTAGTTGTGTCAGCAGAAGAAGCAAGGAAGTCATTTAAGGGAGGAAATCAGAAGTCTACTTTTTGATGTATTGAGGTTGAGATATTAAGTGGATCCACTAAGTAGACAGTTGGATGGACATGGGTGGAATTTAGGATGGTGGAGTCTGAGCAGTAGACTTGCAGACATCAGTGAATAAATGATGTGTGAGGCACAGGCCTCTGTGTGGCCGTCAGGAGACTGTGCACCTCGCTGCAGATTCTCAGTCACAGAGGCAGGACCGTCAGGGCCTCAGGCAGACTCACTTTATTAAAACCTATTCGCCAAATGCCTGAAGATAAAGTCTGACAAAAATTTGTACAAGAACCGTGTAAATGCAAATCCATCTCTAAATTTCCTAGATGAGGACTGATCAATGTATCAACCATGATCCTATTGATTGTAAAGAGTAGGGACTCCAATCAGACTGGTTTAACAGCAAATATAATGGTGTGGGAGTGGGAGGTAGGGATGGAGGTCAAGGTGGTTACACTAAACTTTGGGAGGGGCAGAGATAGCAAAGGCCTCAGGGGAGGTCTAGACATTTTTTTAATTATTATTTTTTTTGACCTTTTAAATTTTTTAAATTAGTTTCAGGGGTAGAATTTAGTGATTCATCAATTGCATATAACACTCAGTGCTCATTACATCATGTGCCCTTAATGACCATCCCCCAGTTACCCCATCCCCCACGTCCCCTCCAGTAAACACCCTGTTTGTATCCTAGAGTTCAACTTCTCTTATGGTTAGCCTCCCTCTCTGTTTTCATATTATTTTACTTTTCCTTCCCTTCACCTATGTTCATCTGTTTTATTTCTTAAATTCCATATAGAAGTGAGATCATTAGCGTAATGCCCTCTAGGTCCATCCCTGTCCTTGCAAATTGGAAGATTTCATTTTTGATGGCTGACTAGTATTCCATTGTGTGTGTGTGTGTGTGTGTGTGTGACATCTTCTCTGTCCATTCTTCTGTCGATGGACATCTGGGCTCGTCCCATAGTTTGGCTATTGTGGACATTGCTGTTACAAACACTGGGGTGCAGATGCCCCTTCAGATCACTACATTTGTGGCCTTTGGGGTAAATACCTAGTCCTTTGGGGTAAATACAATTGCTGGTTCTAGAGTAGCTCTATTTTCAACTTCTCAAGGAAACTCCACACTGTTTTCCAGGGTGGCTTCACCAGCTTGCATTCCCAACAACAGTGTAAAGGGGTTTTGCCTTTCTCCATATCCTCACCAATGATTTGTTATTCCTGACTTATTAATTGTAACCATTCCAACTGGTGTGAGGTGGTATCTCATTGTGGTTTTGATTTGTATTTCCCTGATGCCAAGTAACGTTGAATAGTTTTTCATGTGTCTCTTGGCCATTTAATTACCATCTGAAACTTCTCTCTGTTCCTTTGGTGTTTTCCTGTTCACAGCAGCATCATTCCCTCAGAGCACCCCCTCTATATGGCAAGAAAACTGATTCTCATTATCTCTGGACTCACATGCCCTTTCCCTAATGATTCCATGTAGGAAAATCAGAGGGAGGGACTCTGGCTGGCTCTCTACAGACCGCCATGCATTTGTGGGCCAATCACTGTGGCCAGAGCTGTGGGGTGTCTGGATAGGCTGCCTCTTCCCACCCATACCCTCTCACTAGGGAGAAGGTTGGACTATGGAAAGAAGGAGAATGAAAACAATAGCCAGAACAAGCTGTCCTAAGATACTGAATTAAAATATGAACAGGACTAAGAGTGACTTCTGAATATGTATTCACTTTACTTAGTAACATATGCTCAATAAAGAAAGGCCCCACACAGAAAATACTTCAGAAAATAAATTCCAATAGCTAATAATTCTCCCCAAAAGAAACCAATCATGGGGATAGGAAGAATCATTTTAGGTCATGGAAGCCAAGCAAACACCACTGATAAAAAGTATGAGGGAAGGGCATCAGGGTGGCTCAGTGGGTTAAGCACCTGCCTTCCACTCAGGTCATGATCACAGGGTCCTGGGATTGAACCATATGTCAGGCTCTGCCATCAGCAGGGAGTCTGCTTCTCTTTCTCCCTCTGCCCCTCCCCACTGCCAGTGCTCTGTCTATCTCAAATAAATAAATAAAATCTTCGAAGGAAAAAAAAAGAAAGTGTGAGGGAAGGAGCCAGATGGAAGGAGGATGTCAGGAGCATCAATCAAATCAGACAGACAAGGGGATGAAGAAAGCAGAAAGCCCTCTCGATGCAAGATGACACTGAAACCAAGAAGATCCCTAGGAAACCTGCAATAGCCAAGTGAGCAAAGCTTGAGACATCCCTGGCAGTCTCTAATGGTAGCCTTCTAGATGACAGGTTACATCTCTCCATGGAGCCCACCCTATGAGAATACCACACACTAACACAAATTTGATTGGGAAGACTAACAGTGGGCTTGCCAAAGAGCCTGAAATACCGAACTGGCTACAAACTGTATTCATTGGTGTTGAAGAGATGTCTATAAATTTTTTTGTGCAGATGTCTTGGTGAATCATTGCTTCAAAACAAGTTTCAAAATGAGCATTTTCTAAACTAAATACAGTTGTTGGCTATCCCATCTTACATTTATTTAATTTCATCTTTCCCGTGTTGAAAGATGAAACTGTAGCATCAAAAGAGGAAATTGCAGGCTGGGTGGACAGGGTTAATCCCACGGAAGCCTGCGTGGGACTTTCCAGGTGAAAAAGATTGCAGTCTGACATCCCCTTTTATTTATTGACTCATTGGTCATAGTTACCTGCTTTGCACCCTAGCAAAGATATGTGAGTAATTCAGTTTGGGATATCGTTTGTATTTCTTGCTTAAGATGACTTTTAACTTTAAATACATAGTAATAATTATATATTAGCCTTTACTCAGATGTCATTAGAAAGGTTGCAACCGAATTGACTTCTGAACATTTACATTTGAATTTTAAAATGTTTGGAAATGAAATATGTAAATTAAGCCACACTCTAGCGGTTGGGATTGTAGTCTATCAAGGCTTTTAAAAGAGTAATACCTTTTACTTATTTCAATTATGATAAAGATTATGATAAGGAAATAAATGAAAAATCAACTGAGTTGTAGGAAAAGAAAAATCTTTGACTTTGTGAATCAGGATTGGAAGGCAGTCTGCTCCTATTTATAAAATTATAGTTCGATTACCTTTCTTCTTAGACTGCATAGTGAATATTTTACTCAGATAATTTCAGAAGAGCAAGTACATTGGCTCACTAGTTGGCTTCCTTGGAAAGTGGGCCCCCTTGTTTCTGTCTGTGATGCCGCAAATGGGGGGGGGCACACAGTTTTCATCTTGTTGCCCAGAGGTTCTCTGCTAACACTGAATGTAGCATTCTGTGTGTGAGTGCGTGTCTTTGTGTATGAGTATGTGTATTAGATGATATTTGGAAACAATACTATTTCTCTCTCTATTTTTAAAAATATTTTATTTATTTATTTCAGAGAGAGACAGAGAGACAGAGAGAGAGAGTAGCCGTGAGCAGGGGAGAGGCAGAGGGAGAAGTAGCCTATCCACTGAGCAAGGAGTACAACATGGGGCTTGATCCCAAGACCCTGAGATCATGACCTAAACTGAAGGCAGACACTTAAACCACTAAGCCACCCAGGCTCCCCTAAAAATACTACTTTTCAGTCATGTCTTTTTTGCTAGTAGTCTTGGCTGTTTGCTTATTTTGAAGTACTGACTTAGGAAATATGAAAAAAATTCAAAGTTCAATTTAAACGCCATATTAATTACTGATAATGTCTAAAACTTAAGCAGTTCTGAGTTCTATTAGCCAACCAGAAGCACAGTTTGCTGCTTTCGAACAAGTCGGAAGAAATGAAAGTCAAATTCTCTCTTTTCACTTCATTGCAATTTAACAAGCAGGGTTATATTTAACACATTTCAGAGTGTTTTCTTTCCCATTTTAGGTGCCACACTGAACTTAAACGGTGCCTAATTGAGTGTTTTAATTGCTAGGGACCAGCACTGCCAGGAAAGTTAATTGGCTGCTACATAAAAAAATGTCACCTTCTATTTATATTTATATAAAACTTCATAGTTTACAAACAGTTTCATATGTGTAACCTTAATTAATGCTCACAGTGACTCTGTAATGTAGAGGAAGTATACACAGAGAAACAGAACTGAGAGTGAGGGCAAGGCTTACTCAGAGCTGTCCAGTCATGTGTTGAGGATTCAAATACACGTCTCTGGATTTCAGCATACCCTGTCGTGTGTTTTGGAAAAGCAATCTGCTTTGCAGTGGGAAGCCAGGGAGGAGGTGAGGAGAGATGATGGCAAAGAACCCAGGAAGGAAGCTATTAAAAGATTAAGAAAATTTAAAAAGGAAGGGCTTGATGTTGTTGATGGCTTGGTCTAAGAGAGGGAATGAGACTAGTTATATTGATAAGCAGTAAAAGGGGGATGAGTTTGAAAAGTGAGGGTGGGGTTGGAGCCAGGGCCACTCTGGTGTGGGTGACAGAGAGGCTGAGACATGAAACCCACTGTGTTAGTGGCTTCAGAGAGGCTTATGGATGGTAGGGTTGGGTTGAAAGCATCTGGATCAGCATCCTGGATTCAGACCACAGGAACTATGACATAGGGATTTGGAGGATTCAAATTAGAAAGAGAGAGACAGTCGACACTGTAGGTGGTCAAGAGTGTCTGAGAAGTATCAAGCTTTCAGAATATTTTTCATGAGTTTTTAAAATAAATGTTTGCCAATAACGAGATGCTAGAAACACAGCAAGAGTGATCACCAACATTAGCTCCTTTGTATTTCATTTCACCGTGGTCTTTGCCCATTTTCCCTTCCTGATTTAACACACATCTTTCTCGTGTCTTGCTCCAAAGCGAGGGAAGAATTAGGTGTCATTAGCGGTACGTCCGACCGAACAGTAGTGAGCCTTTGTGTTCCGCAGGGACGGGCTTCTGCACAATCTGACTTCGGGATTCTGCCTCCAGTGTGGCTCTTTATCGTAGGCTGCACCTGCTCTGGGACCATGGCGGTCAGGCAGTGTTGCCTTCCGCAGCTGGGAAGGTTAATGCCTAATTAAAAACAGGGTCTGCTCCTGAACTTGAGTGAGTGGCCAGGAGTGCTGCCTGATCAGGACATCATTCTTCAGGAGCTCCTGACAGCTGATGTCACTCGGCCGGGGCAGAGCCACAGGTCTGCACACAGAAACAACACTGGCAGCGCCCCCCACTCCCACTTCCCATTCCCAACACTTACCACTTTGCTGTTCCAACCTCTCTGCTGTTCCAGCCAGGCTCAGAACCCACCTCCGTCAGGGATGAAGTTCTTCTCTCTGTCACTTCCACCGGCTCCTGGAGTCATTTATACACCTCTTGGTAGAGCATGTGGTGTTTCAAGTTACTTTTCTCTTTCAGGTGCCTCACTAAAATTGAGCAGTGATTCATGTAGGGTCCTATTTGTTGGGTCTGGTGTGGCCTAAGTGTTTGTCATTCACAACATGTTGATATGGATTTTCACAACTCCTTAGGGAAGGCATAGTTTCTGTTATAAATGATTCGGGAGAAATTAGATTTATAGAGGAATGTAGGGGAAGATATTAATATGCTTTCAAATGGGAATTTATAGTCTCTTGGTTAATTTTTTTGAAGATTTTATTTATTTCTGTAAGACAGAGAGAGAAAGAAAGCACGCATGAGTGAGGGTAAGTGGGAGAAGGGGAAGCAGAAAGAAAAAGACGGTGTATGGGATTTTCTACAATCAAAGATTGTAGTTTTTACTCAGTGAAAATTAAGATTGTAGGAGAAATCATGTTTTGCAATTCTTGTGCTTGTTAAACATAGGAACTTAGAGAAGGAGAGAATTAAGTAGAGAGGAGAAAAAAGAAAGAATTACAGGAAAATTATTACACCTCCCCTGCCTAACCCATTATCAATCTCTTTGCGAATACACACACACACACACACACACACACACACACACACACACACACAGAGTAAAAGACCCTCAGTTAGTGCTTAAACAAAAATGCTCTGATGACATTTAAAGTTAGCAAGAAACCCTTCTCAATTATTCAAAATCATACACTCGGATCTTTTATGTAGATTGGTACATAACACAACTATGTAAGTCTGTGCACACATGATACATGACCTAAATAATATGTGGGCGTTTTATATGTAACTATAAAACATACTCCTGGGTTAAAGTCATGTATAAATATTTCTGTGTATTATATTCATATATAGATATACATAAATAAGTATATATATGTAAGTATATAAGACCCCTACATAGCATAAAGAGATGGCAGGAAGATAAAGCCATAGGGATGTACGTGAACGTGGAGTTCATCTGGACGAGACCACCATGTGATTCTTGCCCATGTTTCCAGACTCTGTCTGCACCCAGTCCGTGTGGCACGCCACTCCAGGCACTGATGTCCTGATTCTGCACAACCATGAACGCCACACAGTTCCTCTTCCTGTCGGATACAAATCCGCCTTCTCTAGCTGTTCCTTTTCTCGCTGGTCCCATTTTTCGCCCCAGAGCAGCAATGAACATCAGCTCCCCTCCTCCCCATAAGCTAAAGGAGTACAGCGATAAGCCCTTGCTTCTGGGGAACCATCTCTAATGTCTCTATAAGGGTGGACAGATGTGCAGCCCCCTCTCAGAGAAACCCAGCCCTCCAGGCATTTTCTAATGCCCAAAAGAAGGGAATGGGAATGTCACCACCATCCTGAAGATAAGACTTCTTTCCTATAATCCACAGCCTACTGTGAAGTCATTCCTTTGGGCCCAAAAACAAAATCTTCCCCCAGAGGTACTGCTGATTGGTCCGTTGAGAACATCGGTTTTCAATGGGAATTTATAGTCTCTTGGTTAATTTTTTTGACGATCTTATTTATTTTTGTGTGTGTGAGAGAGAAAGCATGCATGAGTGTTAAGTGGGAGAAGGACAAACACTGAGCGGGGAGCCTGATGCAGGACTTGATATTTGCTTTATGCCACATAATTATCATCAGTCCATACACGTTCCATATTTTGTTTTATTTGCATTTATCTTTTTTTAACCATCCACCAATTTTGCTATCATTCCTTCTCGTCTTATATGCACTTACTCATGTGTGTATTGAATAAGCTTATTTATTTTTTTAAATATATTTTTTATTTTTTTAAAGATTTTATTAATTGGAGAGAGAGAAGAGAGGCTAAGCAGGGGGAGGCAGAGGGAGAAGCAGACTACTTGTACAGGAGGCTCGATCCCAGGACCCCAGGATCATGACCTGAACCAAAGGTAGATGGCTAACCAACTGAGTCACCCAGGTGCCCCTAAAAAGCTTATTTTAGATCTACTTTTATGCCCTTATGAAGATAGACATATAATATATATTAAAGCATGAACAGTAAACCCTTAACCTTTCCTCCAGCCCTGTGACTCTGTGCATAGTGCACGATGAAGGGCCCTGTAGGTGGACCCATGCATGATATTGACTTAGGGCCCCCAGTCACTGCAGAGTACTCTCCAATATACCAGTTTATGCTGTCACCAGCCCCCCAGGAGAGGTTACATTTCCCCATATCTCTGCCAGCCCTTGATATCATCTGCCTTTCTAAGCATTGGAAATCTAAAGAGTGTAGATTTTACTTTGCCTTTCTTCCGTTACTACTTGAGGTTGAGCATGACTGTCTTCATATGCTCCTTAGATATTTGGGTTTCCTATCTATGAATTTCCTTTGCCCAGTTTGCCATCATTCTTTCTGCTTTGCTTTGATTCCTCCATGTAAACTGAATCTCTTATTACACAGAACTTGTTGTGACTCTCTTTGTCAAGACTTTCGCTGGTCTCTTAACTTCACCTTTGATTGTCTTCTGTGGGATCTTGATTAAGAAGTCTCTGAGTTCCTGGAAGATCTATTTTCTACATTATTTTCTGTATTCACTCTATCTTTCATTTAGATCTTCCACCCACAGTGAGGGTTGTAGATACAATAGAAGTAGGCATCAATTTCTTCTTTCTCTATACAGTGAGCCAGTCTTCCTAGTATCATTTATTAAATGACCCATACTCCCCACTCTTCTTCATCCACCGAGATACTATAGTGTTATCGTCAGAATGGTTCTAGTTCTGCGATATGTACTGAAGCTTTCTCTATGGATGTTTTATCTATTTAAAAAAATGTTCATCTTTTTCTTATATTTGTTGCACATAAATCTGTCTACATATTTTAAATTAAATTTAATAATTGTGTTATATCTCCTCTCTAGGTTTTTTTTATTTCCCTTATTCATCAGTTAGCAAATAGGCATTAATATTACTAACTATAGTTGTTATTTACCTATTTTCTGCCATAATCTCTGATTTTTTGTCTTGAAATATATGATTGAAAAGTTTCTCTTTTTGCCTTCTTTGTTTCACATTTTCCTGGTAGATATTTTCCCCGTTTCTTCAACTCCTGCTTTTCTGTAGCCATTTGTTTTATGATATTGCATGAATCCAATTTTTAATGGTGTGTGTGTGTGCCTGCACCTTTTGACACATATTTAATGCCTGTGTGTTTATTTTAATTAATCTTATATCAAAGCTATTTTAAGTTTTAGATCTACCGATAATCCCACATTTTCCCTTCACTTTCTTTTTCCTGTTCTCTGCCTTTACCTGTACTAGATAGACTCACTCAAGTACTGGTAGTTAGATTTACAATATGACCTATTTATACTAAAGGCTCATAAATGTGCTGCAATCATAGTTTCACACACATGAAGTTCTTTGTTCTAATTATTCGATTCAGTCACAGACTTTGTTAATTTATTCAAGAAAGAATTAGTTGCTTGTTTGTGTATTAATCTAGGCATGGGGACAAAATACATTGATTCTTCAACCTGAATTTTTCACGTTGTCTAGGAGTGATGACAATACCTGGAGGATTTCGCTCTGTGTCATTCCCTCAAAGTCTCAGAGCCTGCTACTGCTGAAACCCACTAGTCTGAGTCCTCACCACGAAGGCACTGACATAAAACAGAGAGTGGCGCTCTGACACACAGCTGTCCTAACTGCCTAGTCAGCTCTGCAAATTTATGCTGATGTGAATATTGTGTGGGTGGAATACGGAGGGACAAGTATGCTATTTGTTTATTTTCAGGCATCTAACAATACTGTTCCTTCATTATATCACTAATTCAGTGCCCTGAAATTTATCAAAGGAATTGAATTGAATTGAATTAGAGCTTCATTGAAATGTGTAACTACCTTTTTATCCTCTTGTTTCACTATAATGTATTTCAGTATTTTGTTCAGAGGGAGGGAGGGAGAATTCCAAGCAGGCTGCATGCCCAGTGTGGAGCCTGATGAAGGTGGGGCTGAGCCGAAATCAAGGGTCAGACGCAGGGCGCCTGGGTGGCTCAGTTCTTACGCATCTGCCTTTGGCTCAGGCCATGATCATAGAGTACAAGGATCGAGCCCCACATCAGGCTCCCTGCTCCATGGAAAGCCTGCTTCTCCCTCTCTCACTCCCCCTGCTTGTGTTCCCTCTTTAGCTGTGTTTCTCTCTGTCGGATAAGCAAATAAAATCTTTAAAAAAAAAAAAGAAAAGGAAAAGAGTTAGATGCTTAACCATCTGAGCCACTCAGGTGCCCCATATTTCAGCACTTTGCTGAAGAAATGCAGCAACTTGAAGTCAGTTATAATTAATAACCAGCTTCTAAAGAAGGATGACCTTTTCTAAGTCAGTGTCATGGAAAATATTTCTCAAGTAAATAACCTGATGATCCTTGTAAAAAAGCTACTTGGGAAGAGGAGCTAAGATTTAAAATGAATGTCAGTGCTTTATTAATCCTGCCTATCCCTGTCATGTAGCCTCTCTGTCATGCCCTCTGGTTAGAGCCACCTAACACACAAACACAAGTAAAATGATTGCAACAGTTCCGTCCACACAAACACAAGTAAAATAATTGCAACACGTCTGGGTGAGTCTTTTCTCCACCTAGATTAGTAGAACATGAGCTAGGTTTCATTTTCCTTTTTTAAAACTTATTTTATTTAAATTTAATTAGTTAACATATAGTGTATCATTAGTTTCCAAGGTAGAGGTCAGTGATAAATCAGTCTTGTATAATACCTAGTGCTCATTACATCACACGCCCTCCTCAATGCCACTACCCGGTCACCCCATCCCCCAACCTCCCCTACAGCAACCCTCAGTTTGTTCCCTAGAGTTAAGAGTCTCTCATGGTTTGTCTCCCTCTCTGACTTCATAGATTTATTTTTTTTTGATGCCATGATGATTCAAATAGTTTTTCTTTAAATATCAGAGATGCAAGTTAGTATGGTTTTATCAGAAAACTGCTCAGTTTTACTACCAAGTCATTTTGTGTAAAGTCGTTACTGCCCTCAACCAGGGGAAAAGTAACCTGGCTTCCTCCTCAGTCTGAGGTGACTCTAGTAAATACAGAAATTCTCATGAATTCTCAAGTTGTTCATCATTATTAAATGTTAAAGGAATTATTTATTTCACCATGATATGGCTATGGCCACAAAACACCTCCCATGGGGGCGCCTGGGTGGCTCAGTTGGTTAAGCAACTGCCTTCGGCTCAGGTCATGATCCCGGAGACCCAGGATCCAGTCCCACATCGGGCTCCCTGCTCGGCGAGAAGCCTGCTTCTCCCTCTCTCACCCCCCCTGCTTGTGTTCCCTCTCTCACTGTGTTTCTCTCTGTCAAATAAATAAAATCTTAATAAAAAAAAAAAAAAACACCTCCCATGAAGAAACATCTTTCATGACTAGGGACCAGAATCTCTCCCCAAACCACCCAGATCCCTCCACCACTGCCCACTGTGGCCATTGGTTGAAAAGAGCAGAGGTGACCCGTTATTCTCGAAAGTGCTTTTAAAGGAGATACTATCATCTTTCTCAGAGTTAGTTTTAGTGTTTTCCTCCCCAACTTCCAAGCAATCTGTCTGTCCTCTTTTTTATGTACAATTTGTAAATTTGCAGCTGATGGGAACAAGAGTTCCTGTTTCTCTTCATTATAATTCTACATTACACCTTAAGGATTTTTTTTCTTCCTAAAATGCTTTAATTGCATTTTCTCCCATGGGTTTAATTGATATTTTTTCTTGTTTTTTTTTAATTTTAATTTTTATTTTTTTCAGTGTTTCAAGATTTATTGCCCATTCTCCACACCCAGTGCTCCATGCAATATGTGCCCCCAGTACCCACCACCAGGCTCTCCCATTCCCCCACCCCCTTCCTCCATGGGAAGTTCTTTGTTCCTCAGTTTGTTTCTGAGTCCAAAGTCTCTCATGTTTCGTTTCTCTCCCTGAATTACCCTACTTCCCATTTACTTTCCTTCTCCTACTGTCCTCTATATTACCCCTTATGCACCACAAGTAAGTGAAACCATGTGATACTTGACTTTCTCTTCTTGGCTTATTTCACTCAGCATAATCTCTTCCAGTCCAGTCCATGTTGCTACAAAAGTTGGATATTCATCCTTTCTGATGGAGGCATAGTAGAAAATGTTCAGTGTCACTAGCTATCAGGGAAATTCAAATCAAAACCACACTGAGAAACCACCTAACAACAGTCAGAATGGCCAAAATTAATCGATAATTTTTAACAATTTGGGTGGGAAAAATTTATTTTTCTTATCTATTTACTAATGTTGTCATATTTATGGCTCCATGGTTCTCACAATTTAAAAGTCCAAAATACTTTGTTTAGAAAATCATTGTAGAAAAGTTAGTTGTTCTTGTCTCATTTATTCCAAAGTTGCACTATTTTTATGTCAACTGAACTACTCTGTTAGCTGGTGTTCAGCTCAGGGACCTTACTCTTTAGGCCTCAACTGCTAGGAACCCTTGATCTGGTTCATGCAGGGTGTGTGTATATGGTTGGGAACCCATGCATATGTGTGTTCTGATTTATATTTGCCATGCTTTGTTGTATTTCTGAATTGAAACTTCTGGGAGTTCTTGAGCTCTGATTCCACTGTTAGCATTGAATCCTTACTTGCTTTAGTTCTATTTGAGTGAATTTATGATTATCTATAACCTCATATGAAAGACAAAATTTCAGTACTGGACACTGGCTGAATTTGGGACACCTAAATGAATACAAACCAACCAACAAATAAGCACAGACTTTTTTTAGGTAATGAGCAGTAATCTTTTTTCTGAGATTAATGTATTTTAGGGAGAGAGAGAGAGCATGAGTAGGGAGGGACAGAGGCAGGGGGAGAGAGAAACAAAGAAAGAGTCTCCCCAGTGGGCATGGAGTCCAATGCAGGGCTCATTCTCATGACTCTGAAATCATAACCTGAGCTGAAACCAAGAGTCAGATGTCCAACTGACTGAACAACCTAGTCACCCAAGTAATCTTTTTTTAAAGATTTTATTTATTTATTTGACAGAGAGAAACACAGCTAGAGAGGGAACACAAGGAAGGGGAGTGAGAGAGGGAGAAGCAGGCTTCCCTCCGAGCAGGGAGCCCAATGTGGGCTCAATCCCGGGTCTCCAGGATTGTGACCTGAGTCGAAGGCAGTCGCTTAACCAACTGAGCCACCCAGGTGCCCCAACCCCAGTAATCTTAAAATTACACTTACAAACTATTTTCTCCTTGCTTCTATCAATGACAGAATGTTTCTATTTTTCAAGAGAATAGGAAGATATTATCAATCAAATGCAGAGAAGTCTTATTAAAATAGAACCCAGCACACAAGATAGTTATCCTCTGGTCACAATTTGAAATGAATAAAAACAACACAGATGGATGGATGGATGGATGGATGGAGCATATATGGGCAGTGATTTGGTTTTATTATTGACAGTAGATCCATTTCAAGTTTAGGTGAAGCAAACTGTTGCAGGTTCAATTCTCCAGGAAGCAGTCTCTGAAAGAGAATTTAGTGTGTAAGATGTTTATCTAGGAGTACCCCAATAATCAACACTGCAGAAGGAGGGCAAGGATGAAGCACAGGACACAGGGATGAGATGAGGTGTGACACAGGCTGCTGACCGCCATAGCACCTCCTTGCAGGGAGCTCTGGAGAAGGAAGCTTCCTTCAAATCTGCTGTGAGTTTGGGCAGAATTTCCCTCCTCAGTCAGCCATCAGATGTCGACCACCCCAGAAAGAGCCTGTCCTTCATGAGGCGGCTCTCTGCAGCTGGAACAATCTTCAGA
>PITA01016761.1:0-45482 GCA_004023965.1 Spilogale gracilis
CCTTTGCCTTTGGAGACATGTCTTGAAAGAAGTTGCTGTGGTTGATGTCAGAGAGGTTACTTCCCATGTTCTCCTCCAGGATTTTGATGGATTCCTGCCTCATGTTGAGGTCTTTCATCCATTTTGAGTTTGCCTTTCTGTGTGGTATGAGAGAATGGTCTAGGTTCATTATTCAATACGTAGCTGTTCAATTTTCCCAATACCATTTATTGAAGAGACTGTCTTTTTTCCACTGGATATTTTTTCCTGCTTTGTCAAAGATGATTTGCCCATAGATTTGTGGGTCCATATCTGGACTCTCCACTCTGTTCCATTGATCTATTTCTGTGTTTTTGTGCCAGTACCATGCTGTCTTGGTAATCACAGCTTTGTAATAAAGCCTGAGTCGTGTAACGAGATGCCCCTAGCTTTGCTTTTCTTCTTCAGCAATTCCTTAGCGATTTGGGGTCTTTTTTGGTTCCATATAAATTTAGGATTGTTTGTTCCAACGCTTTGAAAAATGTTGGTGGAATTTTGATTGGAATGGCATTGAAAGTATAGATTGCTCTGGGCAGTATAGACAGTTTAACAATGTTTATTCTTCCGATCCATGAGCATGGACAATACAGTATTTTTAACTATAGTCATCGTGCTATACCTTACATCCTTGGGACTTACTCATTTTACAGTGAAAGTTTATAACTTTTGGTTTCCTTTGCCCATTTCACCCACTCTCCATCCCCTACCTCTGGCAACCACCAGTCTGTTCTTTGCATCTATGAGTTCAGTTTCTGTTTTGTTTGTTTAGATTCCACATATAAATGAAATCATAAGGTATTTGTCTTTCTCTGTCTGACTTACTTCATTTGACAGAATGACCTCAAGGTCCATCCATGTTGTTGCAAGTGGGAGGATTTCCTTCTTTTTTATAGTGTTAGGGCATGCTTAGCCTCAAGGCCAGCAGAACAGGCTCTGAAACTCCCTGGTGATTTAGGCCTCTACATATCTAAGACCCCCTGGTGATTTATGCCTTTACAAGGCCTGTGTTTACCAAAGGAGGGCAGTTAAGTCAAGGAACTATCTGTGCATCTTGCTTCCTTGCCCCAGTTCCTGAAATGTGTGGGCATTCCAGGAACTGGGGAGGGGGCTAAAATGTTATCTCACCCAACCAGGAAAATTACTGTGTAACTCATGCTTGCTGTTTGAAACATATATAAACTCCTAGACTCTTGCATTCCGGGTCCTTGCTGAAACCCACTGTGCTGGGGCAGATGCTTGGACCCTAGCTAGCTAGAAATAAACCTTGCTGTGTGATTTGCATTATCCTGAGTGTCCTCGGTTTCTCTTTGGGAAGGCGGTTGGCATTGGACTTTAACAATAGCTTAATAATATTTTCACTGACTATTGAATGGAATTGAATATGTGAATTCCATAAAATTCACAATTTCTTTTTTTCATTCATCACTGGGCACTTAGGTTGCTTCCATTTCTTAGCTATTAGAAATAATGCACAGTGAATATGGGGATGCCTGTGTCTGTTAGGGTTTTTTAATCCATCTGTACTCTTAACAGAAGTCAAGGGAGGTGCAAATAGAGAATAACTGGAGCAGAAAAGGGAATCAAATTTTTAAAAGATCAACCAAAATGTCATCCTATGTTATTGTTTATAATTGAAACCCACAGTGTTCGATCCTATGCAGTCAACCCAGGAGGGAACAGCACTTCAAAAAATGTAAATACATTTTAATCATTCCTTTTCAGACTTCCAGATATAATTCTATATTATAATGGCATTCATTTATTAATTTAAGAAATTTGGAAAGGGCACAAACTTCTTTGTGTTTGAAAATTTCAAAGTATTTTTATCTCCATCCTAAATTCCTCTCTCTTATTCCATACTTAGTTCTGTTACTCTTTTTTTTTTTCTTTTTCCCTTTAAGTGCTTCTGTCCCAATTTCAGTTGAACCTAATTTAGAAAGTGTTGAAAACTTTAAGAAGTCCTTTCATCCAGCATTGTGCAGCAGGGCTTCGCAATAACCAACACTATGAAATTTCAATACATACGGCTCTTCCCCCCCATTTCATGTTACTGGCCCTAGGGAATTTGGGAATCTTTTACAAGAATATATCACTGTGAGTTTTTAGCACATATGTCTTAAGAATTATGTGTAGGTCATCCTGAAAGAGAAACTATTTTGTGTTTGTCTTTCCCCGAGGTTTAAGGGAAGATCAAAAGTTAATGCCTTAGGTAGGCCTTTTCTACATTTTCACGCCCCTGTTCATGGTCAGCTTTTAATAGCGTGCAGTGGTGTGATGATTAAAGGCTCTTAGCATCTCTTTATGAGGCCTTTTAAATGTCAAATGGCCAGGCACACAGTAGGTATAAAATGTACTCTGCAATGATCAGAGCAAGTTTTCAAAATAAATTGAATGCTTCCCACTGACACCCCTACTGAGACTTCAAGATAGCTATTAAAAATAGTTTCCCCCAATAGTTTGCATATTAATACCTTGAAATATTCAGCATATTAATTTTTAAATAAACTCTGATCACCTACGAAAATTTGTTTCAATAATTTTAGGAATGGCAATCCCTTAAAAATCCCATTTAAGATCTAAATGACTGCTTCAATCTCTTCAACAACTTCTCACTAGTTTACTTAATCTAAAAAATAATTTGGGCACCTGGGTGGCTCAGTGGGTTAAAGCCTCTGCCTTCAGCTTAGGTTATGATCCCAGGATCCTGGGATCGAGGCCCACATCAGGCTCTCCACTCAGCAGGGAGCCTACTTCCTCCTCTCTCTCTGCCTGCCTCTCTGCCTACTTGTGATCTCTCTCTCTGTCAAATAAATAAATAAAATCTTTAAAAATAAATAAATAAAAAATAATTGAAGGGCTCTCTATGCCTTGAATAAAATTTATATGAATCAAAATTTCTGAAATATTGTTTCTTTAGCATGGTATTTTTTATTTGTAATACTAAAAACTTTTGTTATTAAAAAACACTTGAGTCAAACATAGTTTAATATGTTTCCTTTTGAAGAGCTTTCTAAGAGCCTTTAAAATGCTGGTATTCATTGTGCATCTGTAAGGAAGGGGGAACCAAATGTGGCATTTTCAACATTTATTTGACTAGTTTTAAGAAAAGGCACCTCAGGGAACAATTATATAGAACATGTTTTGGCAAAATCTGATAGAAAGCATGTTTGCGTTTTTGTTTACACATTCAAGGACATAGTCATGGAGTATAGAAAATGTGTCAAATTTTTGTTAGGTTATAAAAAAATGTGTTATCTTAGGGTGAGGCAATCTCATGTGAAGTGGATGGAATGTGAGTTGTTTCCATATTTAAAACAAAAACAAAATCTAAGCTTTCAGTTTTCTGTTAGCTTGTGAGGTGATTAACAGATAATCTTTAAATAAAGTTTCTTTGTAGGTACTTTACTTAGTATGGAGGATGGAGGATGAAAATGGAAATTCGGATCATTTTAGCTCTGAGAAAAAATCTTTTATTTATTTATTTATTTATTCATTTTAAAGAAAGAGAGTGAGAAAGAGGGGCAAAGGGAGAGGGAGAGAATCTGCAGTAGACTCCTTGCTGAGCACAGAGCCTGAGGCAGTGATGGGGCTCAGTCCCACAATCTGTAGATCTTGACCTGAGACAAAATCAAAAAGGGATGCCGTCAACCAACTGAGCCACCCAGGTGCCCTGCTCTGAGAAAATCTTAAGTGGCTTAAGGTGATGAATGACCCTGGGAAAGGGGACTTGTATTGGGCACTAAGAGAAGAGCTTTCCTTTTGTATTCTACGTGTTGAGGTCCATAGCCTCTGAATCACTGGGCTGAAGATGATCTTGCAAAGATGGGGATATCATAAGCTAGACTGAGACCATACCAACCCATAGATGAAAGAGAAGATAGAAGACCTCCACACAAAGGCGACTGGGTGGCTCAGTTGGTTAAGCGTGCCTTCAGCTCAACCCGTGATCCCAGGGTGCTGAGATCGAGTCCCATGTCTGGCTCCCTGCTTCACCTTCTCCTCCTCTCCCCATTTATGTTCTCTCTCTGTCAAATAAATAAAATCTTAAAAAAAAAAAGAAGATCTCCAGCATGATGTTGATTGGTGATAACATAGAAAGTAATAATAGTGATCATGCATGTACTTAGTACTGTGTTAAAGTGCTTTGTGTGGATCATTTCATAAAGAACCCAAATAAAGTTAATATAATTCCTAATCCCAATGTTAGATAAGGAAAGTGAGGCCCAGAGAAGTTGCATATTTTCCTCACATCTCACAGCTAATATGTGAATGAACCAAGGGACATAAAAATATGACATCTGGCTTGTAAGTCTACCTTTCTAAACACTAGAAGTTTGCCATCTGTGATATGGTTTAACATCAGTAATACCATTCCTACCAACAAAGTATGTTATTGACAGGTCCCTTCTTTATTAAATGGAAGGGTCTCTGTGGCAAAGATGTCCCAAGTTTTTTGAACACTTACTGTTTACTAGTTACTGTTTGAATATAAATTTTCTTCTATTTTCTTCTCTTTCCAGATATGATACTGTAACTTGTATTTGTATCTAAGGTTTCAGGAGGTGAGGAATAATCTTAGGAAAGGAGACAGAAAAGTTTATGTTGGTTAAGAGGAGAGTGAAGGATTTTGGAATCAAACAGGGTGAGTGGTGGGGAAAAATGTATTTTAATAATTTCAAGATTATGAAAGAAGCACAATGGAATAAATGATGCAATATTGACTGCATTTTAAAAATTAAGTCAAAGACTGCATGGGTGGTCCTGTGTAGTTGAATTCATCCATGCAGATGGCAGCAAAATAAGCTTGCATTTGCTTCAGGGACATCTCTCAGGACCAATCAGTTCTCATGCTCTTGACAACACGCTGCAATAGACCTAATGGAGGGGCCACTGCTGCTGTGAGCAGATTATTTCCTGCGGGTGACTCCTAATGGCTTCAGAGCTCAGCGTTCTTTGCTAATTTCTCATTTCCATTCCCACTGTCATAGTTCAGACCCTTATTACCTCTTGTCTGGACTACCAGCTGGTCTGATTACCTTTGGTCTCACATCTCTCAAAGTCACCCTACAGAGTTTAAGCATCTTGAAGCTCCGTTTTTTATCATGTCACTCTCATGATCAAAAGTTTCCAGTGGGTTGCCATCACCTCCTGAATGAAGAGCAGATTTTGTAGCCTGGCATCTGTCTCTTGAACTGGCTGTAACCCACCTGTCATGCCTTATCCCCACTATTAACTTAGTGTGTTATTCATCTGTGCTTACCGACAGCTGCCTGTGGCCTATTTCTGTATGTTATCTCCTTTACTTTTGCTTTTCTGTCAACTATAATACCCTTTTCCTCTCTTTCTTCCATCAGTACCATCTACATAAGCACTCCTTTTTTTCCCTTAAACTACTTAATGAGGTATTTTTGACATGTAAAAGCTGTACATATTTAAAGCATACAATTGTTAGCTCTAGGTCCTATGCTATATAGCAGACCTGCAGATTTTATTTACATCATATGGCAGAAACTTTAACCATTTATCCTTTAACCATTAACTTCCCATTTCTCCTCCCCTCAGGCCCTGGAAGCCATTCTATTCTCTACTTCTGTGAGTTTGAGTATTTTAGATTCCATATATAAGGGAGATCACAGTATTTACCTTTCTGTGTCTGGCTTATTCTACTTAGCTCAGTGTCCTCCAGGCCCATTCATATTGTCACAGATGACCAGGTTTCCTTCTTTTTAAAAGTTGAATAATATTCCATGGTGTGTATATGCTACATTTTTTTATTCCCTTCATCTACCAATGGACATTGCTGTTGCTTCACACATGTGTCGTTTATTGTCCATTACAAATATCTCTTTCTTTGTAAAACTCTTGGACATTTTTATTACTGTGTGGAAATTTTCATCTTCTGAATTTTATGAGTAGAGTTTTTAAAAGTTCTTATTTAAATTCCAGTTAGGTAACCTATAATGTAATATTGATTTCAGGTATACACTTTAGTGATTCAACACTTACATACAACACCCAGGGCTCATCATAAGTGTACAAGTGTTGAGCGCTGACTGGGCTTTTGATCTCTCTTCTATGCAGCAAACAAAATTTTGTTTACATTACAGCTAGAGTACATATTCATTACTGGATTTTGAGGTTATGAAATTCAGAGACTATCTCATCGTCATCCATGTACCCCATAGTGACTAACCTAGAACCATATCATAGTTACTAGTCAGAAAATATTTGTTGCTCTCATATGACCTGGTTTCCACCATCCCTGAGCATATTATCCATAAAGTTCTAAATACTCAAAGTGCTCACAGTTTCTTTTTAACCCTACTTGTTCTTCTAGCACCCTCAACTTTTCTCTTAAAAAATCATCCCAAGTGGAATTAAAATCTTAATTTGTATAATCATGTATTGTTAGTCTTTGTAAGGTCAGAGAGTAAGTCTTCCTAACCCATCAGTGTAGCCTCAGAACTAGCACAGTACCTGGAACTTGGAAGCTGCATAATAAATATTAACTGAATGAATGAATGAGTCTCCCAATATTATCTGTTTCCAAAACACCCGAATAAAAGCTATTCATTCAGATATTTAATTTGTACTTGCTGTATTGAGTACATTGCTTGGGCTTGGGAAACAAAAATTGAGAAGGAATTCCTTCATGTCAAATGAGAAAAACTTTATTAAATCTAATCAATTGGCAAAAGGTGGTTATCCATCCACTTTGGTTTTAGTGATGCCTGATCAACCCCTGCACTAGCTGGTCCATGAAGGAATCACAGAATGTCTCAAAGCCTGACCTACATTCCTAGTAAAAAAAAAAAAAATAGAGTCTGCCTTACTTATAAGACCTATTTGATTCCTTTAATTTACACCATTTATCAGATACCTGCAACCATTTCCTCAGTGTAGTAAATATAACCTCATGTGAATATGGTCAGTGAACATGAGTCCGCAATTCAAGACTCAGTCAACAACACACAATGTATCAACTTTAGATGCTTGGCAGCACTCCTGTATTTAAATGGTGTCTCAGAGTCCTACCCAAAGTTCAGATGAAATTCTTAATATTCAGTTAGGTTACTCTGAGAGACACATTATTCATAAATCTTCCTGATTCTTTAAAGCTTTAAACCTGTATCAGGTTAGATCAGCATATCCTGGGCTATTACTGTAGAACAACATTGTAAAAATCTGTTTTTGGCTTTTATTGGAGTCATATAAGAGATGGTCTTGTGTAGAATATCTCCATATATTAAAATAAAACAGAAATTAGGTTATTATGCATAAATTCATTCAATGTTTCTTATATGGGATCCATGTCCCCATATAATTTCTAGAATTTAGGGTTAAGATAAACTTTGCCCATGATTATGCTTCCTTTCAGTACTTAATGAAAGATTTTCAAATCATTTTATTTATATGTACATGTATGTGTATATATACACATATATTACACATATATGTGTCACATACATACATACATTCATATATCTGTGATAGCCCAGAAGTTAAAAGCTAAGTCTTTTGCTTTGCTTAGATTCCTCTATCTTGGGTTTTACTCTAGAATCACTTTCCTTTCCCTATCCCTTCCCACTTATTGCCTGACTCACTTTTTTTTGTGTGTGGGTGCTTTTGAAAACAGTTTTACTGTATTGATTACTTGCATTATGGTTTGAATCAATTATTTTTGGATGTAGCTAGAGGCCTAAATAAATAATGCCTAAATAAATAATAGACTTGTCTTTAGGCATCCATATCCTCTCTTACAAACATTCATTGTAGGAGTTAATTGGAAATGAAACTAAATATTACTTTGATTAATTAGTGTTTATTAAATTTCCATGGTGTACTTTATAGAACCCATGAAGCTTCTAGTGTCTGCTCTAACACAGCTTGAATGGTGCTTTTGGGGAGACAGCATTGAATTTTTCCTGTATTTTAATGAACATTATATATACAGATTAATTTTTTTGTTCAGCATTCCATATTGTTCCTTCTGCTTTGAAATGAAAATTGCAAATGCTTAAATAAATTAATTGAAAAGTTGTTTACTATCACTGTAACTCATAAGCATATTTTCATGTCCTCAACTGAAATGCAATTTTCCAGTGCTTGACACAGGTAATACTGTTTAATGAATCAGAGCTGAGTTCACTTTTAGCTCCTTTAAACTGGGAAAAAAGAAAAACACACCTCTCTTCCATTCTTCACTTCTATGAGTATAAAAAATATGGATATATACAAGCTGCTCACCATCTAAAAAATAATCCAATACTTATCGGCACACCTGTTCTTCACATTACCATTAGTAGAGCATACAATTCTCTAGAAACATAAATATCAATCACATCTTACAATGTCTTACTGATAGAAAAGAATATTTAAATATATAGACATGGCTAGTCATGGACAAAAATTTGACCCTTGGATTCTACCAGCACCTCTTTTGCTTTTTGGGCACTTGGCTCTCAAAAAGAAAGAAAAAAGAATAAAAAACATTTACCATCCTCAAGTTGTGTTTCCTAGATAGCGTTCAGCAAAATACTTCTGAAAGAAGAAATGTAGGAAAGGGAATTCTTGATCAAATACATATGGAAAGCACAATAAAACTACACCTCCATTTTTCTTGGAGAGTGCCAATTTCTATTAATATGAAGGCTCTGAGGACTCCTGCAAGAAAGAAATATGTTACATTGTTAAAGTTAGCATTTTACTAAAAGAAATTTTTTTCTATTCAGAACAAGCAAACACACAACACTGTGGGGAATTATTCTAGTTGCTATTGTTATTGTTGTCTTCACATTTCATGGCGTACACTTTGACTAGGGACACTCTAGGAACTCTCTTAACACCTGGGACTTATTCCTGTGCTATCTGATTCTTATAGAATCATGGAAAATTTGAAGGGCCTCAGTAGATCATGTTGCCCAGAAGTTTTCAAGTTGTAGCATTTGTGATAACCGACTATGGAAGGTATATTAAAATACAGATTGCTGGCCCCCACGCCTACAGTTTTTGGCTCAGTAGGTTTGAATAGGAAGCTAGAAATTTGCATTGTAACATTGTAACAAGTTCCTAGGTGATTCCAGTGTTGCTGGTCTGGGATGATACTTTGAAAATTACTGATAGAGTGTTTTGATGTACTCCTCCATATCTTCCCCTACCTTTCAGTGTTTGAAATTTCCTAAGATATTTTTTACTCTCAATTTCCTCAAGATGTCTAGAACACATCACTTATCCTCAAACCACTAGGCTTGGATATACCAGGTAGTCACTCATTAGCTGTGGAGTTATTTCTGGAAAGAACAACAGCTTGCTTTCTCAGTGACCTCCTGCTTCTGGGTACCTTAGGTCTTTGTTTATCAGTCTGGATATTCACTCATTTACTTTTTGAATGAATGCTTGCTGGGTACAAACTATAGACTGGGCACTCTCTGAGATGTTGAGTTTGCAGTGGAAAACGTAACAGATGCAGGTGCCTACTCCCGGAGCTTATGTTTTAGGAGGGGAAACAAAATAAACAAATAATGACATAAATAAACATGATAATTTCAGACAGTGATAAATCAAAGAAACAAAAATAAAATATGGCGATGCTGAAGAGAATGAGAATGTCTATGAGGGACTAACAGATACTGTGGCCAGAAAATGGCCACTTCGTGGAGTGAGCATCTGAAGGATGGAGTGGAGTGAGCGTCTGAGGTGAAGCCTCAGTGGTCTGTCTTTAAGATCATTCTTCTTTGGATTTGGCCACTCAGTGTCTGCACTGGCTATTTCACTGTGTCAGGCTCACTGTTTCTTTAGATTTTGATGCCATTTGGATTATCTTCTTACAGCGTTGCTGCTTTGCTTAGGGCTCTGGATCAGACGTGCTTCTACCCCAGAGGACCTCCACTCCAGGAGCTGTGTCACTCCTGGCCATTCTCCTCCCACCAGTCCTCGGCTCTTGCTCCACCTCTTTGACCCTACTAGCAAGAGGGAATAAGATAATGTTTACTTCACCAAATGTTCTTGAATAGTTCCTAAAAAAGAATGGTGTGTGTGTGTGTGTGAGCTGAATTGAGTTTTCCTGTCATTTTTTTCCCTCCTAATTGTACCCATTGGGTAATACAGATCTAATCTAATCCTCTACATAGGATGACTTTTCAGATATTTGATAACAACCTCCAAATCCTTTAAACTTCCTATGAGATTCTCCTTTCTTAGGCAAAACTTTCTTATTGCCTTTAAATCAGTTATTCCTTACTGGATATGCCTTTGAGTCTCGTCTCTTTTGGTTTCTCTCCTTCCTTTGCCCTTAGTCTTTTTACTCCAGCTTTGGTTTGAATAATGAAGAAAAAAGTAGGATTACTACCTCTTCTTGATCTAATTACTATTCATCTATGATGGAGCATACATGTACAGGAGGTTTTTGTTTCTTTAATTTTGAATATTAATCTCATTTTTTAAAAACTCAAATTGAGTTTGGCTAACCTCTTCTATCCTAATTAGGTTTCCCTACACATTTGCTGCAGTGAAATTGTGTCCCTTCTATCGCTTCACTTACACAGCACTAACTTTATATCAGGTACTTTCCAAGTGCTTTAAATACATTAACCCACTTAATTCTTAAGCAACTTTATGAAATTGTAACTTTAATTAACCCCATTTTATAGATAAAGAAAGCGAGTCAAAGGGAGGTCAAATGACCTGTTAGAAGTCATACAGCTCTAGACAAATGATGGTGCCAGAATCTGAACCCTCACATCCCTGCCCTAGAGTTTGTGCTCTAAACCATGATGCTCAAATACTCATAATCCTGTTGCAGTCAAGTACACCTTTTATTATTCCCCTGAACTTTCAAGTCATGAGATTTACTCTGATTTTTCCATTCTGTCAAGATTCTTTTTTCCTGACTGTGTCATCCAATACATTCAATATTCCTAAAAAGTTCATGTTTTCCATAAATATAAAAGCAATTTGTTAAAGTATTCTATCATCTATCTATCTATCTATCTATCTATCTATCATCATCTATCTATCATCTATCTATCTATCTGTCATCTATCATCTATCTATCATCAATCTATTTAGAAATGATGTGTCATTCATCATCTGTCCACATGTTCTGAGAGCCATCAGCTGATGAAAATTTTACTCTATTTCGGGTTAAATGCTCAATGTCTGTGGCATCCCTTCCTACCCTTAACATTATATTTTAGTAAAACCTTTTGGCCCATGATGACTGGAAGACTGTTTCCTGGATCTCCTAGAAGGAAACAAAGGACACCAGTTGAGTTGGATGTTAAACAGCAAATCATATGAACTGTAGATGTCCTTCTAGGCAATGATCATGGAAACAGAGAGTAAAGCTGTCAGACATTAAGGTTGGTAGAAGTCCTTTGACAATAAAAAGGACATCATAAATATCCCTACGGTTTAAAGGGATTTGGCAAACAATTGTGTAGAAGGTAGCAGGAACAAGTGATAGCTATGAATCCAGAGAGTTAGAAGTCATGCTATGAAGCCAGGGAGTTAGAAGAAAATGTAAAAACTATTGCCAGGATAAAATGTTGGGATTTTAACTTCACAAGGTTTCTGCCATAATGGCCTGAAAAGGTGCTGATCTTCTTAGAAAGAAATGTATATACTGCACTGAAAGAGGTATGAATATGCTTCATAATATGTAATACTATGTAGCATTTGGCTAAAACAGGTAGTCAACTGTGACTATAGAAACTAATCACTTAATTTTCTATTTACTCAAGTATTAATATATCTACCAAACTTGATATCCATAGAGTACAAGATAGAAGCTAGACAATCTTTTAAACTGTTTTCTTGTAGTGATACTGGGATATAAAAACTATAAAAAAAATTCTTTTTCTTGTTTATTATACCCCTAGAGCAGAGCTTCTCAACAAGAGCACTGTTAGAGCTGGATAATTCTTTATTGTGGGAAGCTGTTCTGTGCATTCTAGAATGTTTAGCAGAATATAAGCCTTGTCTCATTACTCACTGGATGCCAGTAGTATCCTCTATGTTGTGATAACCAAAAATGTGTCCAGATGTTGTCCTGTGTTGTGTGGGGTACAAAATTGTCTTCACTGAGAACCACTGAGTTAGAACATCAAGCGTAGTGGAAACTCAAATTTTATTTGTTGAATGAAGAAAAAAGTTAAATGAATGCAGTGTTATCTGCTGTTTACATTAATATTAATTCTTTATTGTCTAACTCGTTTAGAGAAAAGGGCTAGAAATTGGGTTATGAGAAGAGAGAGCCTTTTTATTATATACTATTCCCAGTCAAAAGGAAGATGTATTTGGATTTGAGTCCTACACAGGTCAGCAGAAACTCTTCTCCCATTTGGTGAGCACTTGGTTCACGCACATACCAAACCTTCTCGCTGGGTGATGACTAAACTCCTACCATTTGCAATGTGCCCCTTTACTCCAAAGTTTCCCTCTTCCTGAAGAGCTCCTTTAAAATACAAATACCCCAGGAAAAATTGTTTAATCCTTATTTTTAACAAGAATGAGTTCATGCATTTGATATTTTCTCTTATACAACAGGATATGAGCCCTGAGGAGCCCTTGTACCTTTGAGAGTTTTAGAGTTACATTGGAGGGAAGAGGAAGTAAAGGAAAACTTCTCCAACTGCTGAATTTTCCAAACAGTCTCAACAGTGTTGTTTGTTTATTAAATTCACAGGCACAGTCTCCAGGATGCTCTTTGCATGCTCCTTCAAGGACAGCGAATATTAAATACCCAAATATTCAAGATTGTGATCCTTAGAAACTTACGTTGGCTGCTCTAATTGCTAATCTCATGGTCATCATTTATTTAATATTTTTCTTAAATAGCAGTTAATTTGGAGATTACATTTTCCTGTTTTGTATTTCCAAGTTGTTGGTATTTGTGACGATCTAGTGCCATCACCTTTCAGATTTTTCACAAGAATTTTCAGCCAGGCCACAACCTCTGAACATAAGCTGCTAAGATTCTTTCTTAGGCACTGGTATC
The DNA here is from genome assembly GCA_004023965.1 of Spilogale gracilis. Taxonomy (NCBI): domain Eukaryota; kingdom Metazoa; phylum Chordata; class Mammalia; order Carnivora; family Mephitidae; genus Spilogale; species Spilogale gracilis. The sequence goes on from PITA01016761.1 coordinate 13,016, forward strand.
TGCTATTCAAGTGCTTGCTTGAGTTGATTTCTGCTTATTATTCATTAAAATACATTTGTTAAAATGTGTTCATGCGTGCCCTAAAATCTACCTTGTAGACAATTTTTAAGCTTTATTGACCGATTAAAATAATGAGTTTGAGTCTCCCACTTAGAAGCTATCGTTCTTGTTCTTAAGCACAGATGTAGTAGTCATACCAATAAGAGAGTGAAGGTATTTACTCTTGACCAATCAAATCACCACATGCTGTAAAGAGCACTATGTATATTATTCACATTTTTTTTTTAACATGGAGCAAATTGAGCTGTTTGCAGGAGTAGATGGTTAATTTCAAGCTGTCCCTGAGATAATGTATTCAGTTCAATTCAATGTCCAGTTACTGTATACCACTTGAAACTGAGGAGAGAAGAGACAAATGAAGTTATTGCTAGGCTGAGAAGATTTCCTTTTTGAACATTTAAGTATTATTGGCTCTTTCTTCATATGTTTATTCACTCATCTAGACCTTGACAAAATAGGAGGGAATTATGACAATACTAGGAAAGATTTTACCATCAGACCTAGCTATATCTTTATAGCCTCTTTGAAATATGGATTTCCTTGGACTTTGCTATGATATTTCTTTTTTGTTTTGTTTTTATTTTTATTTTTAAAAAAATTTTACTTATTTATTTGACAGAGAGAAACACAGCTAGAGAGGGAATACAAGCAGGAGGAATGCGAGAGGGAGAAGCAGGCCTCCCTCGGAGCAGGGAGCCTGATGTGGGGCTCAATCCTGGGACTCCGGGATCATGACCTGAGCTGAAGGCAGATGCTCAACGACTGAGCCACCCAGGTGCCCCATGCTATTATACTTCTAAAAGCTTTTTATTTAATCTGTGAAGGAGATATTTCTTCTTTCTTCCTTCTTTCTTTCCTTCCTTCCCTTCTTTCCTTTGTTTTTTTTCAAGATTTATTTAAGTGATCTCTGCACCTAACATGAGGCTCCAACTCATGACCCTGAGAAAAGATTTGGATGCTGTACTGATGAGCCATCCAGGGCTTCTGTGTGGGAGATATTTCTGGTGAATGATCCTATCCTCAAAATATCCATAACTTCAGTAAATATCCTTATCCATAATAGTTGTTATAATCTGGGTTTGTTTCATGAAGAAAAAAGGCAATTTATAACTTCTTTCTTACTCATTTCTAGGCTTGCATGACAGCCTATAAGTTTTGTTCATTATTTATATTATAAAGTAGTGCTTTGGATTGTCCACAGGAGTCTCCTGGATCATGGTTATGTTTATCTCGGGAGTCTCAGGATCTGCTTTAGCAAGGAGGACATACTCTCCAGCTTTCTGAGGAGGGGTAACATATTGTAATGGACAAAATTCTGACATTGCGTTGTGGTTTGCTTAATATCTCTCTTCACTCACTTGAAATGTTCCATGTTCCTATAGTCTTGCTATTCTACAGAAGACAGACTTTGGTCATAAAGCCAGATAAAGAAGAACTTCTACAGCCCCATTTTCTTTTGTTGGGTATTATTCTTTCATTGAAGGAAAGAGAAAGTATTTTGAAAGTGTCATATGCGATTTATGTTTTGGAAGGCATGGGGAATAACTCTGTCTTGGAGCGTCTTTAAATTTCTTCAAGATAATGACTACCATATTTTTATTATTTTTATCTGAGGAGTGTAGATATTTATAAAAATGTAGACACAAAATCACAGAAACAAAAGATCCTTCGTAATGGATGACAGAAGTGGATCTCATGTTGCATCAACTGGAACGTAGCTCCTAGGACCATGGTTCCTAATCCACAAGCTATATTACCTTAAAGTTCTGTGGATTTTCCTTGTACACACAAGATACAGTAAGGAAAAAGAAGATGGTTTATTTCTTGGGCTCGTTCTTATTTTTTACCCTTCCTTCTGTAACTGAACCAATGTAAGTTCACTCCTTGGTGAGCCAGAAACTATACCAGGTTGAGTGGTAGCACAAAGAAAACTTTTGCAGCAAGTAAGAAGTTCATGGGAATGGCTTCCATAGCCATGACTCCCCAAGAAGGTGAATGGTTTCCTTTTTTGGGGGGTTAGGTTGCATATTTAGATAGGGAAGCCTTGTCATCCATTGTAGAGGCCGGCATGAGGTCACACATGAGCCTTAAGGAAACATGCATCTACATACATTGTATGCTGTGTAAATAAGGCCGAGGCTTCTCCTGGGGCAGAGATTTCAGTGTTATAATAAGGTAAAGGGTTCATAGGTCATTCCAGTAGTCACTCCATGGTCCATCTGAGCAGGTTTGAAGCAGGGATTTAGTTCAAAAGTTCTGGGTGATCTGGGCCTGTAGGAGGTCATGTTCTGATAGTCATTGTCGTCTGAGGGGTAGTTTTGGGTTTCATTTGCATGAGTTAAGAGGGAAGCCAGGAAGAATAGTTTAAGGAAAAATGTAAGACAAGGGTTAGTGAGTACAAGCAGGTATAAGCAGAAAAGGTCAGGTCCTGAGAGTTTACCAGGGGACACTTTCAGTTTCTTCTCAAGTGCATAATGTTTTTGATGACTTCTTAAAATCAAGAAAGAACTAAGAAAAGGTAGTTGATTGCATAAAAACAAAAACAAAACAAAACAAAAAAACAAAAAACGTGGCTGAGGCACCTGCTGATCATTGCTTTCTGTTCCCTGGAGGTGAGTGATAGCAATATGACCAGTGTTTGTAGTAGGTATTATCCAGCCACGTGGGAAATGATTCACTGAGGGCATCCATTTATGTTTTAGGGGCAGAAAAGAAAAACCAAAACCCTCATTCTGCAGAAATTTTTATATTGGTGTTATCATACTTACAATCTTAGTCTTCTATTTAGTAAAGTAGAAGAGTAGTTAAAGCTTCAGTTTGGCCAGAATTGTGTTGGGAAATTCAGTCACTTGAAGACAAAGTGCGTGTGCAACTGGGAATATCTGGTTAGTGGATTAAAAAAAAATTACAACTACAATGCAGTTAGAATAAACTCTCCAGTGAATATGGAACATGCAAGAGAGAGCAGTCTTTCCCTTGAGTTTTGTAAACGTGTCAATGTGGAGTCCACATGATAGTTGAGATTGTTTTCTATACTTGCAGTAAATGAATGTCAAACCTGAAGTCTTGTTTTATTGCAAAAATAGGCTCCACAGTATTAAATAAATCATGCATAGATGATGACATTCATTCTACAGCCTAAGAGCTCGTTTTGAAAAGGTGAGCTTGTGTTCTGTATGTGAACCTCAGCTTGCATGTTATACACACACACTTAGAGGAGCACAAGCCAAGGTAAACATCATTTCGCTGTAACCTTTTAAAATTCTTCAGCGTAATGACTAGCTATGACATGAATAAGTATGCAAAAGGAAAAAAAACCTTCAACAAACCTATTCTCATGCTTCATTTACATTATTCCCAGAACACAAATAGTAAGATATTAAAACTGGGTAAGACTGTCAAATGAGATTCACTCACCTGACAGTTCTGTCACTTTAAATTGCTTTGTTGTTTATGCCACAGTTGCAATCTCAGCCCTGTTACTTGTTAATTGCTTAGTCAATGCAATTGTATCACAACAAATTTATCAGAATTTTAAGAGAAGAACTGTCTCTTGCTGGGATATGAAATTACTTTGATGGATCGAAGGTGATTATTATCATTAAATGTGACAAGAACAAAATAAAAATTCTTGTTTTAAATTCCACTGCAGTGAAGGCACAATAAAATTCTATTTGCAGCCTTCTGATAAAGGAATGAAATGTCATGTGAGCAGATGACCATCAAATTGCATCAAATGAAATATTTATTGGGTAATTTAAGAAGTGTAGAGCACTTTAAATATTGGCTGTTAAAAACAAGCACATTGTACTTATGTGCTTATAACTTGTGAGTGTGAGTGTGTGTGTGTGTGTGTGTGTGTGTGTGTGTATGTGTGACATTTGGTTGACTTGGGCATTGGTGCTGGATTCGTGACATTGACGGATTCTTTAGACCCTGCAATGGAATTATCTGGCTCATTATTTTGAATTCAGCTTTTGCCATATACAAGCTCTTTTACCATTTTGTATCTATGTTTACCTTGCCTTTGTTCATTTAAAATAAAGTCCTAAAGAATTTATACCTTTTTGAAGTAACAGAGCATAGAACACCAGATCCTGTCCCAAACTGACATTACAGTGTGCTGCCAACCCCATCTTCTGCATTCTTTCCAAACCCCTTCTGTTTCTTCAGTATTCATGCTACTTGTAAAAAATTCCATCATTAGATTATTGACCCAGCCCCAAATCTCATCACTTTTATTTTCCTCTTTTCTTTATCTCCTTTATCACCAAATCTTTTCCATTCTGTTATGTGCATATGATACTCTCACTACACCCGTTGGTATTTTAGCTCAGGCCCTCCCATCATGTCTTCTTCTCTGGATTGGTTTCTTCATCTTCAAACCCCTTCAGTTCTCTTGAAAATAATGTTCTTCTGTTACCAGTGGGAGAGTCTGCATTGTATGAACTGACGTCTTGGTCTTGGAATACTGAGGAAAGGTTTATGTGAGGATCCTTGCTCAAAAGGAAACAGCCAGAAGGAAGGAAGCAAGCACAAAACAGTTTATTAAAGACAATATACTCTTAAGAAGGGAGAGTGCACAGGCTCAGAGCTGGCAACTGCATCAGGGTTAGGAGTTTCTTTTCTTTTTATATTTGTACAGGTTAAATGTCATAGCCAGGGGGACCCCCAACTGAGGTTGTTTCAGTGCTCTAACAGACTCCCCCTTCCAGAAGGAGGAGTTTTTGGCCCTACAGAGTTCTTGCCAGAACTGGCTTGGCTATCTTCCTCCATATGGGGAAGGGTGAAAACCATAATGGAAATATACTATAACCAAGCTATAGGTCAGCCTTGGGGAGGTTGAAGAGGAGAGGGCAGCACGGGGGGAGGGAGGAGGGAGAGAGGGTTGAAAGCCACAAAGTCAGGATATTGTGCCCTCAGGCTTCTCATGTGTCATCTGCTTATTACCACCTCTGCCACCAGCTCATACCCAACTAACTGCTTGCTCTATCACTTCCTCATATGCAAAGTTGGAATTATAACACCTACCAACCTATTTCAGAGAACTGATGTGAGAAATAAATGAGATAATAAAAGTAAAAGTGTTTGAAAACATCAATAGTCACACGAATGAAAGGGAATAACATTTTTGTAAGAACAGTTTAATGAATTGGATAATATATAAAGGTCTACAACATGCAAGACTGTTATTGGTGGCTCTTAGAGATATAAAATGAATACAATATATTTCTTACTCCACAGGTGCTTAGAATCAGAAATCATCACCTATAAATATAAGTGAGTTTTCTAAGTACACAGTCTTAGCAGAGGCTGTAGATCACCTTAGCCAAAGACATACTGAAAAATAATTTTATCCATTCATTAATTCATGTTTTGTTTCCCCCAATTCATTTTTTTTAGAGATTTTATTTATTTATTTGACAGAGAGAGATCACAAATAGGCAGAGAGAGCAGAGGAAACAGGCTCCCTGCTGAGCAGAGAGCCTGATGTGGGCCTCGATCCCAGGACCCTGAGATCATGACCTGAGCTGAAGGCAGAGGCTTTAACCCACTGAGCCCCCCAGGCGCCCCCACCTATTCATTTAACAAACATTCTTTGCACTCACCATGCGATAGGCACATTTCTTGGCCCTGAAAATACATTGGTAAGGAAGTTAGAGAAAGCCCCTGCTGTGTGAGGGGAAAGATAGCAATCATATAAACACATAGTGTAGGCCAAAAAATAAAATAAAAAAAAGAGAGTAATGGAGTAAGTTGGGACTATTTTCCTTAGGTAACTTTCTTCTTTGATAAGATGTTTAATATTAAAATTCTTCAGTAAACACTACTAGACTATAACACAGTATTCTTTTGGCATGAACACTGATATAACAAGGTTGTAGTAGATACTTAACATTTCTATGGCAATATTCCCTTGGGTCCCTTTACCATTTCTGTGCATGCTGACTTGATCTGAAACAACCATTATTTATATCTTTGAGCTGCTGGAACACAACACAGGCCAGAAGCACCTGGCTATTCATGTCCCTCCAAGGAGGCCCTTAATCAATAATATGGATGTGGGAGTATAAATATTCCAGCTCTATTGTCTCTTGGCTAGGGTAACTGAAGTATGCATTTAACACTACTTCCCATATGTGAAGCTTTGATTTTCCACTGTGGCAACTTACTTTAAAATGTTCCTCTTACTTGAATCAAGAAGTCAAGCAGTCCCTACACAGCAGCATGGTGGTAGCTGCTAGGTTGGCTTGCCACACATCCATGGATTCACCTGGTAAGCAAAAAAAGTCCAAATGGATTTAGAGAGGTTATTTACACAGAGATCAAAACAAGAAACAAGATCAACGTGTTATCAGCAACTCATATCCCACGACTTTGCAGGACAGTGTAGAAGCAGAGGGGCCAGGTGAGAGACCTCACGAGTAGTGAGTCACACTCTCGCCGAGGAGCCAATTCTAAATTATAGCCAAGTAGTTGCTCAGTCTGCAGCTGTATCTAAAGAGAGAGCAAGGCAGAAAGTCTCACTCCTCACCAGAACGGATGCTTCATAGTAGCCTTCCACAAAGTAAGGTCCCTCCTGTAAGATAGGGGCATGGATGAAAAGTAGTCTTGTGCCTCTCCTAAGATTGCTTATCTTGTTCTGTTCCAGGGCGGATCACAGGATGTTCCACTATCACTTGAGTCTCGCCTGTGTGGCCTATGAAGAGACATCCAAAGGCACCACAGCACTACAGTGGAGCTCTTCCTCTACAATCTGTGATGATGATTTTTGTGTCAACTCACCTGGGCTAACAGATGCCAGGATAGCTGTTAAAACATTATTTCTAGGTGGATATGTGAGAGTGTTTCCAGAACATTTGTAGACAGAGTAAAGCAGATTGCCTTCCCCAGTGTGAATGGGCATCATCCAATCTGTTGAGGGATCTGAAGAGAATGAAAAGGTGAAGAGTGAAAGTTTTCCTTCTGAGGCATCCATCTTCTCCTGCCTTCATGACAGGGTCTTTTTGCCTTGCTCTTCTTTTGGATTTGCTAGAGATTATAAAATTCCTTGGCTGTAATTTTTAGTTGTCTCCTCAATCACATTGTGACTCACTACTCATATGACATTGGTGCATCTGGTCTTGGGTTCTAGGGCCTTCAGACTTGGATTGGGGATATACCATTGGTTCCCCTGGTTTTCAGGATTTCAGACTTGGAGTGAATTCCACCATAGGCTTTCCTGGTTCTCCAGCTTGCAGATGGAAGATTGTGTGACTTTGTAGCTTCTATAATTGTGTAAGCCAATTCCTATAATAAATATTCTTTATCTATATTTATTCTATATCTTTATCTGTCTCTGTTTCTCTGGAGAATTCTGACTATACACTCCACACCACCTTCCTACTCTTATTATATTTCTATACCTTCCAAATAACCTTGCTACACTCAGTCTCTCAGGGCAGTGGATCCAACAGAAACCCAAAACATCCATATCCACATCCAAGAGCGCTAAGTATGCAGAACTGTCAGAAGGATTCTGCTATGGTACATTTCTGAGCCTGGGCAAAGAGGTTGCCAGATTCACCTTGAGTTCAGCTGGAGAATGCACATTTGTCTTGGAGAGAGTAAACAATAAGAACAGTAACTCCATTTCACAGGGTATTTGTTTTGTGCAAGACACAATTTATTTTTCTTTTTTGAAGGAAGAGCATGACTTCTAAATGGAAACTTTTAGTATGAGGTTTTAAATGTGAGTGGACAGGAGGGGTTAGTGTCACTTTAAGAAGAAAAATAAAGAAAGCATACGTATGCAGGTACTGGTGTAGACATTTACAAAAGGTTTGTGTGTGTAAAGCTAGAGCAGGGCTCTTGAAAAATCTGATAGAAACAGATATCTTTCTAAGCAGAAGAGATATATTTTTTTCTGGCATTGCCAACACTTGCCATGCATAGGTGATTTTAGCAGTAGAGAGTTCTTGCATATAAATACTATTATTTAGACTCAATTTTTTTCACTTTTATTGTGAAACAATTGACATACATCTCTATACAAGTTTAAAGTGAAAACATGATGGTTCAATTGTAAATATATATAATATATTGTGAAATGATTACCACAATAGGTTCAGCTAACATTCTCTTCTCAGACAGATACAATAAAAGAAAAAAGAAAAGAAGAAAAATGCAAAAAAAAAAAAAATTCTCCCTATAGTGAGAACTCTTTAAAAACTTTCCTATATATCATACATCAGTGTTAGCTACAGTCATCACATTGTACCTTACATCCCTGGTACTTATTTATCTTATAATTGGAAATTTTGTACCTTTGTACCTCTAATTTTCCATCCTCCCATCATCCATTTCTGATAACCACAAGTCTGATCTCTTTTTCTGTAAATTTTGATGTTTTGTTTTGTTTTTAGATTTCACATATAAGTGAGGTCATATAGTATCTGTCTCTGTCTGTCTGCCTTATTTCACTAAGTGTATTGCCTTCCAGGTCCAACCATGTTGCTGTAAATGGTAGGATTTCCTTTTTTTTTTTAATTGTTAAAGATTTTTATTTATTTACGAGAGAGAGAGGGGGGAGAGAGAGAGAGAGAGAGAGAGAGAGAGAGAGAGAGAGAATAAGTGGGGAGGAGGGGCAGAGAGAGAGAGAGAGGAAGAAGCAGACTTTCTGCTGAGCAGGGAGCCGTAGGAACTTGATCTCAAGACCTGAGACAAAGGCAAACACTTAAGTGATTGAGCCACCTAGGCACCCTGATTTTCTTTTTTTAAATGGATGAACTGCACTACATTGAATACTCCTTTTTTGTGTGTTATTTGCGTAATTACTATAGAATTTTTCTCTTGTGGTTATCTTAAGGCTTGCATAAAATATTTTAAAGTTGTAACAAATTATTTTAAACTGATAATTTGGCTTTAATAGAATTTGTAAACTTTTCACTTTTACTTCTTCTCCCCCTCATGCTGTTACATTTACATGTTTTTTTATATTGTGCAACTTGTAACGGACTATTATTGCTATTTTTTTGCTACTTGTTAAAACTTTTAAACTAGAATTGTGAGTGAATTGTGTACCACTATATTCATATTTGCAGAATCTAACCATGACTATGAATTTATGACATTATTAGTGAAAATTGTACTACCTTTTTATGTTTTTATGATGTTAGCTAGTATTCTTTTACTTCTACTCAAAGAACTCCCTTTAACATTTCTTGTAAGGCAGGTCTGGTGGTAATAAATGCTCTCAGATTTTGTTCATTTGGAAAAATCCATCTCTCCTTTGTTTTTGAAGGACACCTTTGCTGAGTTTAGAGTTCTTAGTTGACAGCCATTTTCTTTCCATCTTTTGAAGATGCCATCCCATTCTCTCTTGGCCTGAATAGTTTCTGTTGAGAAATCCACTAGTAGTCTTATGGGGGGATTTCCTTGTTTATAACTTTTTTCTTTTCTCTTACTACTCTTAATTTTTTTTTTTTTTTTGCCTTTAACTTTTGGTAATTTATTTATAATGTGTCTCAGTATAGCCCTATTTGCGTTTAACCTATTGGGATGCTTTGCACCTCAGAGATCTGGATGGTCATTTCTCTCTCCAGGTTCAGGAAGTTTCATCCATTGTTCCTTTAAATATATTTTCTGTTCTGTTTTCTTTCTCTTCTTCTAGAATTCCCATAATGCAAATATTGTTTCTTTTTTGTTGTATCCTGTAAATCCCATGGGCTTTCTTGATGGTTTTTCATTCTTTTTCTTTTTTATTTCTTTAGGTAATTTCTCATGTGCTATCCTCCAGGTCACTTATTTTTCTGCATGGTCAAGTCTACCTATAAAATGGTTAAATTCTTCATTTCAGTTACCATATTTTTTAACTCTAGGATTTCTGTTTCTTTTTTATTTCTTCTTTTTGATAGTTGCTTTTTATCTGTTGAACTTCTCATGTTGTTCATGCACTGTCTTCCTAATTTCATTTAGTTGTCTGTGTTTTCTTGTAGTTGACTAATCTTCCATAAGAGGATTATTCTGATTCTTTATCTAATTCATAGATCTGCATTCTTTTTAAGACCAATTATTGGAGCTTTATTAGTTTCTTTTGGTTGGTGCACATTTACCTAATTTTGTGTGGCCCTTGATTCTTTATATTGCTATCTATGCATCTGAGTAACTGGGTTCCTTTTCCAGACTTGACAGGTTTACTTTGGCACAGACCATTTTTCACCAGTCAGCTCAGTTTTCGTTTCTGGATGTGTCTACTGTAATGTCTTTGGGGAGGTGGGACCTATTATTATGGTCTATTTTTGGGTAAGGCAACTATTCAGGCTCTGAGGACAGGGATGTGGAGTGGGTGCCTCTGATTGAGAACAGTTGGATCTGATGGGCTGGCTTTGTTGCCTACACAAATGAGGTTGTGGAATGGGTTCCATGGTTGCTTGGGTTCTCTGGCCAGGTTTACTAGATGGTTGAGACTGGGTACTATATTCAGTATTAGATGGGGCTAGGAATTCATTTCCCTACTTTGGCAGAACTGCTTGATGTGACCCAGGGCCTGTTCATCTTGTTGTTTAGGGACCCAAACCAGGCCAGAATGTGCTCTAAAGTCCCTGGTCAGGTGAGGCTGCTTGTTTTTGCTTCACAGATGGGGGAAGCCCCATGCTATGATCTCTGTGCAAATGCCCCTATATGTCTGACTATTGAATGGGCTGTGCAGCTTCTTGTATGCTTTAGTTAGGTTCCTGGTTGGACAGGCTGAAGTCTGTATTTAATGATGAGTGGGGCTATGAATTAGATTCTCTGCCTGGGCACAGTAGGGGAAGCAGCTCTAAAGCTGGCAAAATTATCTGTTTGTTGTCTTAACTTAAGCTGACCTATACCCCAAGTTCTCTGGCTGAAGAGGGCTACTGGCTTTGCTTTGAAACTATCAGCTCTGCCTGCCCTTCTCTGAGCTCAAGTGCTCCTGGACTGGACAGCTTCTAGGAGTTGTCACCAGCCTTTCTCATCAGATGGGACTAGAAGATACTCTCCACAAAAAGTGGAGCTATATATCAGACCCTTTTCCTGGATGGATGGGGGAAGGGCTGCTCTAAGCTATGATCAATTTCCTAAGCAGGCTTGGTCAGGAAGGTCAAGGATGTACCCTCATCCTTGGCTGTGAGTTAAACCTCCTGCCTCTGCATAGCACAGGACCTGTCCATGCCTGGGACAGGCTTTGCTCTGGGGTTATCAGCTCTTCTCTTGCTTCCTACCTCTCTGCTGTAGTACTGATGGGCTCACAGCTTCCAGGAGTTGTCACCAGCCTCTCTGGTCAGGTGGAGCTGGTAGATACTCACCTAGTGTATGGTGCTGTGACTCCCCTCCTTGCCTGGGCATGGGTCAGCCAGGCACCAGGCCTGACAAAACTCCCATTGTGGGGATCCACATAAGGCAGATCTGTACCCCACTGAGTTCTTAGGTCAGAGTGAGCCCCCAATTTGGCTCTGCAGATGAGCAAAATGCTGGTTGGGATTATGATTTGGATGCAATAGGTATGACTCAATCTGCCAAAGTTCCATGTGCTAGTTGTTGTAGGTCCCTCCCTTCTTTTGTACCACAGTGAAGATTCCCAGTGCTTGAATTCCACAGATTATTCTGTAATCCCCATGGTGCAAGATCAGAATAGGGACCCTGGGAAAGTGAATCCAATACTGTGGGGTGTTGGTTGTGTTCTCTTTTCCCATGGGAGAGACCTTTCTGTGTGGTTCTCCACTACCCTAGAGAAGGGGCAATGTGGTAACATGTAGCTACTTCTTTTACCCTCTGAAGGCAGTTTGCCTTGATCTGAGGTACAGCGGCTTGCTTCAGCCTCATTCCTATGTTTTAGGATTCTCTCAGTGGTGTCTTGTTTTTGAATAGTTGTTAGTGATTCTTCTTATGAGAGAGAGGGAAGCCAAGAAGAACCTGTTTTGCCATCTAGGTAATATCACCCATTTATAAATTCAACCATACAAATTTTACATCTTTTAAGGATTCCAATATTTGAACCTATGAATTTTTACTTCAAGGCATTTACTTTTCTCATTTTACTATACCTTTTCCTAGTATCTATATATATCTGGAACAATGATGATAGGAATAGTTAACATATATTGCTTGTTCACTTTGTGCTAGTGTAATTTCAAGTGCTTTGTGTGTATCAACTGCTTTGATTCTCCCACCAACCTCTAACACAGGTTCTATTGTTATTCCCATTTTCATTTGAGGAAACTGGAGCATGGAAGGACTAAGTTACCTGCCCTAGATCAAAGATCGAATAAATGGTGAAGATAGTATTTAAATCCACACAATTTGACACAGTCTTTGACCTTAAACACTATCCTTCTAGTTCACCAGGTTTTGAAAATGATACATTGAAAGTACAGTTTAAAAACTAAATTTTGTTAGTTGTAGAAAGTCTTTTCTACAATGGTGCATGTAAAAAAAGAAGATTTAAATTCAAAAGTTGTATGTAAAACTCAAAAGGCAAAATAATTTCAAACAGCTTTACCTAATATGTTACTATCTATAGGCGAGAATCTTATTATTTGAGAATTGACCTCAAATGGTAGTATCTGACTTAATGCTGACCCCCCCAAAAAAGTGTTGTGGTGATTATAAACAATGAAACTGTTATAAAAATGCATCTTTTCTCTTGAGATAAAAAAGAATTAATAAAAACACAACTGTTTCTAAATTCAAAATGTGTTTATTATTTCCCCATTTAGTAACTCAGCATTTAAAAAAGTAATCAGTTTTACTCTCTATTTGAGAACTCCAAATAATAGTATGAAATTATTAATTAAAGTCAATTTTTGTCTGACTGTTCTCAGATTATGAGTATGAATTTATAGGGGCAAACTCTCTTATATTAGAGAAGGTTTCTATACTTAAATGCCAGTTACATCAAACTTAAGTAACAGTTATAATGCACACGGGTTGGAAGAGGAAAGCCAGCTACAGTTATTAGATGCTGGTAATATAGATTATGTAGATAATAAAGATCAAAGGTTAGCTAGATGTTGGCTTACTTGAATCTGATAACCTCAACTCAGAGACATTCTCCTTGAGAATGCAGAATGGGGATTGTAGCTGAGGCTTATGGTGCCAGTGTGCAAGATTTAGGGCAACATTAACTTAACCAATTTTCTTAGATTCATTTTAACACCTGTGATCCTTAGGAGCTATATTCCCTAGTAAGCAACATATCAGTGAGTTTGGACATATTGAACCAACTATTTTTGTATCACTTAATTCATCATAAAAATAGAGTAATGTTGCAAGGGAGAAGCAGATGGGCTGAATCTAACTCATGATAAAAGAAAGAGAAATTCAGCAGGATAGTCTTGGAAAAGGATCTGAGAGATTCTAACTACTAGCTACTAGTGATAATTACCAGAGTTAAAATTACTTAATAGGTATAGACATTGCACAAGTGATCAGATTGACATTCCTTTTCTAATTCAGTAATAATTGTTCCCTATTACTGCGAGTTAGCAAAAAGCCTGCTATTGATCCATTGTAAAAGAGAGGCATTTTTGTAGCAACAGTTTTTCAGTAGCAAGCAATAGAAACAAACTCCAGCTAATTGTATCAAGATGGAAATTTATTACTATTAGGCTATTAGGAAGCTCTTGGCATAGTTAGGAGACTGAAGAGTCAGGCTAAGTACCTGGAAGTAGGACTTCTACCCCCGCCACACTTCAACACTGGCCTGGTGATGAAACTCTTGCTGTCTTCAGTGACTACCAGATACCAGTTTGTACTCTTCCAACTTTTCAACCTTATAGCAACCGCTAATGCTGCTAACTGGAGGGTCCAGGTGTGAGTTAAAGCCTGATCTAAATGCATGTGATTGGCAGAGTCCAGGTTCCTCTTTATACCCTAGCTTCAGGGGATCCTGTGAAGTGAATATCTTATATTTTTCACTTCTGGGATTATCATCTCTTTCTCCTGCTATAAAGACTTATAAAGTGTGGAATTACCCCACATAGGAAGGAGGCTGAGATGCTAAGTGGCTAAAAAAGAATGATGACTGTCTAGTCTATGACATCTTTATGTTAGGCCCTTTTGCAGAGCTTTGGCCTCTGGCCTTGTCAGATAACCATTGCTCCAAGGATTTTGACTGATAGTATAACTCATTTGTTCAAATAATGGATCTTTCAGACATACTGACATGATCCCAAATGAAACTTTCCTACCCTTATTCATATAGAGGTCACTATCCGTAACTACCAGTATAGAGAGAAATATCTGAAGTTAATACTAGCATGTTTGACAGTAGTACTTGATGCCAGTATGAACATGAACAACAACCAAATGCTACGGCTAATTTTTTGTAATGAAAAAAGGTTATCTTTTCTCCTTGTGTATTTTATTTGAAGTCCTGAATTCTCTAGTTTTCTTTTTAAGCTTGTATTTCTAAAATGTTCTCAAAGCAGTAAGAATAAAAAAATATATTATGTTGACCAGTGCATTGAATTTTCTTTATAAGTGGAGTATACCTGATTTGACAGAAAGGTTCTGCTATAAACTTCAAATTATCATTTGTTATAATGTTTGAAATTATACAGCCTCATAATTTGTTCTCCAGCTGGAAACAATAATTATTTCCTTAGGTGCTATGTTTCCATAACATTGACATAGGGAAACTGTAGCTGGGTTAATTTTGGCAGTGTTTCTGTAATTTCTTTTGTATGCTTTTAATTGAAAAACAAACACAAACAAATATTCACATACAAAAAGCCTGTGAAGACAGGGTTTCAGTGAGGATGGAATATACAGTTTAGAATCAGATAGACTTATATTCCAACACTTTATCTTCTACTTAGCAGCTTCCTTACCTAATTTATTTAACCAGAGTCTATTATCTTGCCTATAAAAGTAAGAAGGATAATTTTATGGACTGAATGTATAAGTCCTCTCAAAATTTATATGTTGAAATCTTAATCCCCAATGTGATGGTATTAGGAGGTGAGGCCTTTGGAGGCGATGAGGCAGAGAATCCTCATAAATATGATTAATATCCTTATAGAAGAGAACCCAGAGAGCTCTCTCATCTCTTCCCAATGTGTCTGTCTGTGAACTAGGAATTGGTCTCTCACTAGACATTAAATCTGCCAATGCTTTGATCTTGGGCCCTCTAGCCTCTGAAACTTATGAGAGTAAATTGCTGTTATTTATAAACCACTTGGTCTATGGCATTCTGTTACAGAAGTCCAAAAGCAATAGACAATGATATCTTTATTGAAGGATTGCAATGGGGATTAAATGAGAAAATTAATGCCCAAGCATGTTGCATATTCAGCTACCTTGTGGTCTCAATAATATTGGTGGTGATTTCCATTTTTAGATGAGGGTTTTTTCATATAAACAAGGGACAAGAAGTATTATGAAAACACCTTTAGGATGCTTGTTACACAGACTTTCTGTTTCCTAAAAGATATGAAGAAGCATTGCTCGGAGATT
The DNA here is from genome assembly GCA_004023965.1 of Spilogale gracilis. Lineage (NCBI taxonomy): Eukaryota > Metazoa > Chordata > Mammalia > Carnivora > Mephitidae > Spilogale > Spilogale gracilis. Next base: position 28,535 of record PITA01016761.1, read on the forward strand.
CCATATTCTGTAATCTACAACATAGTTTAGGCATTTTCTTTAAGATGACACATCAGGGTCTCCATTAAGAAATGGGGATAAGATTGAATAAGCTAGGCTGAGGCAGGTAACCATGGGGCAGAATTAGTCAGATATAAACAGTATAATTATCACCATCTTTGAATAATTATCTGAAATTCAAGTAGCCAATTCAATGAAATTGCTTTTTGACTTTGCATGGCACAGGTCTGACACACACAGTGTCTTAATTCTCATATCAGAAATTTGATAAACAGAGCTATTCACGAGGCACTTTAGAAAATGATACTATTTAATAACTTCAGCACTAGAGACAGCAGCAGGTGTTAAAATGAAAAGGACTTCAAAACTGTGTGCATGTGTGTGTGTGCGCACACCTGAAAAAGAAAGGAGAGAGAAAGAGTGAGAAGAGGGGAAAGAAGTAGGAAGGGAGGAGGAAGAGGAGGAAAAGAAAAGAGAGAGATAACAGTGTGAGTTAAAAATACATTGAATTTCAGATGTGGAGATAAAGGAACCGTTGTGCACTGCTGGTGGGAGTGTAAATTGGTGCAGCCATTATGGAGAATTGAATGGAGGTTTCTCAAAATATTAAAAATAGGAATACCATATGATCCAGTAATTCCATGACTGGGTGTTTACCTAAAGAAAATGAAAAACACTAATTGAAAAGATATGTGCACCTTTATGTTTACTGCAGCATGATTTAGAGTAGTCAGGATATGAAGTAATCTAAGTGTCCACTGATAGATGAATGGATAAAGAAGATGTGAGATATATATATCTTCCACAGTGAAATATTACCCAGCCATAAAAAGGCTGAGCTTCTTGCTACTTGCAACAACATGGATGGATATAGATGGTATTATGATAAATGAAGTAAGGCAGACTGAGAAAGACAAATGCCACATGATTTTACTTACATGTGGAACCTAAAAAAACAAAACAAATGAATAAATAAACAAACAAGAAACAGAAACAGACCTATAAATGCAGAGAATAAACTGATGGTTGCCAGAGGAGAGGGGGATAGTGTTCAGGATGGACAAAATGGGTGATGGGGAACAGGACATACAGGCTTCCAGTTAAAGAATAAATAAGTCATGGAGACAAAAGATACAGCATAGGGAATATAGTCAATGATATTGTAATTGTATTCTGTGGTGATAAATAGTAGCTCTACTTGTGTGAGCATCACATAATGTGTAGAGATGTTGCATCACCGTGTTGGATACCTGAAAGTAATGTAACATTGTGTCAAGTGTAGTTCAATTTAAAAAGAAAAAAGACATTGAATTTTAACATTCAGGAGCATAGCTTGAAAATTTCTCTAATACTAACTGGTTGTGGTATTTTTACCCTTTTCACCATTATTATTATTAAAACAAAAATAAAACAATACTTTTCAGGACAATTGCAATAACAATTGTAATCAGGCACATAAGAACCCTTAGAACAGTCTAGGTAAATGCTGGATGCTCAATAAATGTTGAATCTTGAAGTGTTATATTATCATATATAGTTATTGTTATAGATCTGTTCTGATTGTTCAGTGCCTGATGGACAAGTACTAAAAAAGTTGGACTATCACCAGATTATTGAAATAAATTTTAAAGTTTTGCTGCTTTTTTATTTGTAAGGGTTAAAGCATTCCAAAAGATGTAAAGAGTCGGGTGCTGAAAGTCAGATTTTTCTAGAAACGCATGTTTCTTTCCCAACAGCTATGTTACTCTATCCCCCCTCATAGTTCATTGGTCCTAAAACTAAGACATTCTTACTATATTTGAGCTCTTTCTGGAAGGCCTGGCAGCTGTTTCCAAAAGGTTCCCTTTGCATGCTGTTTCTCCTCCTGACCTCCTCTGTGCAATGTAGTTGCATTATTTATGTGTGCCATGCTTCACAAACTGGAGAGCAAAAGGGACCACTAAAATTCAATCCCCAACTGGTAGAAGTCAGTAGGAAAACAAAGGTAGCCCCCCAAAACTACTTAGTAGAATGAAAATCAATGACATCTTTTATCAAATGTCATTAGCTTAGGTCTTCAAGCATCAGGAAGAAAACATCTAAAACATTTGGCCCCTCAACTGAAGGACAAAAAGTGATCTTTCTGGGGGCACCACGGTCTGGAAATTTCTAGTTAAATAAAATCAAGTGTCAGATGCCAACTGGAGTTGAAGTTCCACAATTCCTTTGATTATCTGCATGGATGAGCCCAATAAGAACTCAATTCCTAATGACAGAACCTGTTAGTCAGGCTGTTTGCTTTTGTAGGTAATAGATGGACTCTAAAACATCAAGAACACTGCTAAAGTGATTTTGTCTATCTGTGGTGGTGTTTTGAAGGAAAAAAACAAAATCTGGGGATAATGGCTTCTTTGTTTCATTTTTCTTCTGTAGATATTTGTTTGCGTATTATGGAATAGAAACCTGTATACTTTTTTGTTGCTGTTTTTTAAAGAACGAAAGATTCTCTATAATGCAAAGACTCACAGTCAATCACAGTCAATGCCCCAAGCAAACAGAAGGGGAAAGTTTTTAGTTCCTACTTGTTTCCTGTGAGATTTTGAAATACAACTTCAAAGTATTAATTATAGTCAAGTTTAATGAAACCAAAGGGTAAAAAAAAAAAAATGTGTTGATTCAATTTCTTAAGGGACTAAGGTTTCAGTGGGAATTTAATTAATTTTCTTTCTTCTGCGGGTTAAGTTCCCATAAAGTGGATTCAGGTAACATGGACCTTTATTTATTTTTTTCCCCTAGAATGAGTTTTGCAAAGTTGCCTCAGAGAATTTCCAAATTGAAAAGGAGAGGTGTGGATTGGTAGTTTTTCTAAACAGTGCTCCTAAATACAGAAATTGTGGTTGGATCAACACAAGTCTCTTTCCACCCATGGGAAATAATTTAAAAATGCATTCTTGACCAGTAGTGGGTCAGACGCATTATCTTCACAAGAAAGATAGCACATTATGCTATGTTATTTCCCATTTTCACTATTAATTCTTTGTTACCTTAGGCAAGTCATAAGGGAGAAGAATTTAATAATAATAAGAGGTATGTGCCCTTCTTTTCCTAAGCTGGCTAAAGGTGCATTTCACTGCTTGAATTACTCTATCCACTAGAAAAACAATTACAACTTTGTGCTCCTGCCCAGTTTACATTGTGCTGAAATCAGAGTTTAAAGGAATCTATTTTCTGTGCCTACTTTAATTTTTCCTGGACATTTTGAGGCTTAAATTTATACAATTATAACTTTAAGCCTATAAGCCTATTTAATCATATTGATTTCTTAAAATATATTCTATCAGGTAACATAGTCTATGTAGTACAATGTTGTATGTTAGGGGTCTATGTATATGTATTTTTTTATCCTAAATAATGTTCTCTTTTATTCTCTTTACATGATTTGAAATTCCCTAAAATTAATTAGGAAATATTTGCTGTGCATTTTTATTGAAAGAAGATCCAAACTTCCTTTGGCTTCTCAAAACGAGAGTATAACCTCATCCTCATATGCCTAAGGATCAGTGCTATTTTTATACTCCCTCTCCAATTTCATCCTTTTTGGAATCTAAGTTACCAGCCAGTGCCTGTGACTCTTAAATGTGTATTTCAAGCCACTCTTCTGAGCTCCAGACCTTTATATAAAAGACATTTATATCTGAAAGTTCAAAACTGATTGCATTCATCTACTTTCCTCATCTGTCCATTCTCAGCCCCCATATACTTGCTCCTCAGCCTGTCTACCTCGTGTTAATTGACAAAAACATCATCAAATTTGCAACCAAAACACAAATCTCAACTTTTCCTTGTTCTTCCCACTCTATGTCCTGTTAACACCTTCCTAGGAGTCTGCTTTCTAGATCATTTTTATCACCCTTCTCTTTTCTCCTTTCCTGCTGTCTTTGTTCTCATAAACTGTTGTCTAGTCCAGTGATTTCCAAAGAGACAAACACACTTGAGGATGGCCCATGAAAGTCAGGGAAAAACATTTTAGAATTTCTATTTCTACTTATTTTTTCTTATCCTTTTAAATTTCTATATAAATGTCATAACACATACTTTACATATGTCAATACATATTATAAGATACACATCTAATAGGGAGTGAATGTTCAGTTTTTTGCTGATAAATTTCATGAAAATGTTTGGAGGCTGCTGATCATTGCTGGAAACTTCTACCTAGTGCCTTGTCCCTGTATTTACATTCTCCAATTCATTTTGCATTTATTAAAAACACTTCCCATACCGATTGGATGGGGTCAGACTTTATTTTTAGAAAGACAGACTGTGTCCTTCATTATCTACTTTAAATACACTCTTGCAGTTCATCTCTCACCATTTCCCCCATTATATTTCCTTTGCATGGAGCAAGAAGCTTATTAGTATCTCTTAGTTACTTCCCCATTCCATGACTTGGTGTTTTCGGTTCTCTCTTTGTGGACTCAGCGCCTTTTCTTCTTCATCTAGTAAACCCCTGTTCTTTCCGACCCTGGCTAAAATCATTCCTCCTGAAGCCTTCCCTGACTCAATGCAAAGTAGTCATGTCCTTTCTTATATACGTGAGAGAATTTATGCACAGTGCTATTATACATGTGAATTGGATTCCATTTTAGGAGTCTGTTCAAAATTTTCTCTCTTCCTCCAGACTGTGTCTTTACAATATCTTATTTATCCTTATATTCTCCAAAACTCCTTGCTCAATGGTTGCCATGCAAGGCAATAACTAAGTTATCCTTTAACATATATATTAACTTACTCATTAATTCTAATACTACAGTATTAGAGTGTTATTAAAAATTTTATATTATTTTGCTATTTCAGCTAAACATTAGAAGGTATCTGACTGGATACTAAGATCACTGAAATAATCCAGTGGTGCCATAATTAAAACAAGAACATTTTCCTAGTATATTAATCTAAGTAGGGCCTAATTTTTTCATTTCAGGGGAGACTTTAGAAGAATATGCTTTCTACCTCTTGATGAGTGAATCTTTTCACAGAGACACCTATGTATATAGGGTAAAATATTTTGATATTTTCATTTTATTTTATTGTACTGTGAAAAGAACACTCCACATGAGATCTACCCTCTTAATAAGTTTGCAAGTGTATAATGCATTATTGTGGACTACAGGTACAATATCATACTGCAAATCTCTCTAGCCTAGTCATCTTACTTAACTGAAACTTTATGCACATTGATGAGTAACCTGCCATTCCCTTCAACCCCCTCCCCCCGCCGACCCTGGCAACTTCCATTCCATTCTTGGGTTTTATGATTTGACAGTTTGGGAAATTTCATATAAGTGGAATCATGTGCTATTTGTCTTTCCGTTCTTGGCTTATTTTGTTTAGCATAGTATCATCAAGGTTCATTCATGTTGTTACATGTTGCCGAATTTTCTTTTAAGGATGAATAGTATTCTGTTGGATATATATACCACATTTTCTTTATCCATTTATCTGTTGATGGACAATTAGGTTATTTTCACATTTTGGCTATAGTGACTAGTGCTGCCATGAATATGGCATTGCCAATATCTCTTTGAGATTCTGATTTCAGGTTTTGTTTTGTTTTGTTTTGTTTTTGATAAATACCCAAAGGTGGAATTGCTGGATCATATGCTAGTTTTGTTTTTAATTTCTTGAGACACTTTCATACTGTTTTCCACAGAAGCTACACCATTTGCATTCCTTTTACTAGTGTGCAAGGGTTCTGATTTCTCTATATCCTCACCAACACTTATTGTCTTTTATTTTTATCTCCTAAATATATAAGGGATTTCTAAAACCCATTAGTGAAAACAAAACCAGAAACCAATAACCCAATTAAAAAATGGGCTAGGAATTTGAATAGAAATATCTCCAAAGAAGGTATGCAAATGACTAACACATATGTGAAAAATGTTCAGTGTTACTAATCATCAGGGAAATACAAATCAAAACCACAGTGAAATATCACCTCACTCCTGTCAAGATAGTTAATATTAAAAAAAATGAACACTGAAAAAATAAAATAAATGTAAAATAAAAAAATATGAATGGTAGTTAAGCACACAGTGATACTGTTTTCTCTTTTGCCTAGACTCAGTAGGTGAATTGAGAGATTCTCACTTTTCCAAGTACACTGAACTGAGAGTAAAGAAGTTCCTATAAAGATTGTTAATAGCCACGAGTTCTCTTTTCCTCTCCAGTCAAGTAGATGATCTTCATTGATGATCCCAGTGAATGGAACAGATATATGCTCTGTTCCTTTGGGGTGTCCTAGGCACTAAGAATTACAGGGCAATATCAGCACTAGCATATCCAAGTAGATAAGGATGGCCAAGCATTCATAAAATGCATCATTTATTTGAAAACATAGGGATAAAAGTTATTTATTCACTTAACATTTCAATGTTAGCTGCAATATTCAAACTGCTTTCAACAGATTGCTTCAGCAAGCTTCACATCTGTAGTCTACAGCTTAAGTGTTATGGAAAATGGTCTGATAATCAGAGAAGGTCTCATTATGGCATTATTTGCTTAGAATGTACTAGGTCCCAGATAAACCAGGTAATGAAGAAAGAATAATCAAGAAAATTACTAAGTAATAGTCATTTAGGTTTATCTCTCACAGCAAAATTTTTGTTGAAAAGTTAGAGGGGGGGAAGTATTTGTATTTTAAATGTCTTACATCTATGTTGTGTATTCATGACCTACCTCTCATTATTGTTTTTCTCCCAATCTCTACATCACTATACTTCATATATTCTTTACTTTTTCCAATAGGTAGCTAAGGCATTTTGTTATGGGAAATTTGTGTTTTAGGTAATACATATATTATAGTGTTTCAAGTCCTATGTTCTTTTAGGTTCACTAAGATTTTTTTTCTTTTTAATATGCTTCACTTTTCATAATAAAGGATTTAAGTGCATTTTTTCTACTAAAGTTGCAGCTAAAATCCATTTTTACTCAGAAGCATTTCCTCAACTATAAGGCAGAGGTAATTATTCCAACTACAATCTCCCAGAACTTTATAAATATATCTATTAGGACATTCACTACATTCATTAGAATGATTTTTTATGTTTGATATCATGACCCTAATGCAATCTTCATATAGGTAGATAATGCATTTTATTCATCTCTGTTATTTTGCTGAGTGCCTGACATTCAGTACATGTTGAAGACATATTTATTGAATAAATAAATAGATAATTAAATGCATAAATAAGTGCATTAAATGTGATTTCTGTATTTTCCAGAGCATCATATAGGCAGTATTGTGAGCATTATAAGCACTCAATAAATATACAAGAAATTATTGAAATATTTCATTGGTATCCCTTTACTTTTATTGATTAAAACCTTACTATGATGATTGTTCCTTGAACCTTCTATTTATAGGCAAAGGGAGACGATAGAAAAAGCACTGAAATAAGAATTGATTTTTAGGTCTGGTCCTGGAATGTTTTTTTTTTCTCTTGTGTGATTTTAGGTAATTCACTTTTGTCTTTACAACTTTTAGTATCCTCATGTGTAAAATGAAGATAAGACCTGCCTTGCACTTTTTCCTGGGTTTTGTTGAGATCTAAATGGGATGCTGTATTTTGAAAATAAAGGATTTCTGTACAAATGTATAGTGATAAATTGGCATATCAAGTCTGCTGTTTTGTTTCCCCAGGATTAACTTTCTTCAGCCAAAAAATGATTTGAAAGATTGTGTGTGTGTGTGTGTGTGTGTGTGTGTGTGTGTCTGTACGTGTGGTGGTCAAACCTGTTAAGAATGTAAACAAAACCTTTGTTTAAGATCTGAAAGTATGGGGCACCTGGGTGGCTCAGTTGGTTAAGCGACTGCCTTCAGCTCAGGTCATGATCCTGGAGACCCGGGATCGAGCCCCACATCGGGCTTTCTGCTCGGGGTGGAAACCTGCTTCTCCCCCTTTCAGTCCCTCTGCTTGTGTTCCCTCTCTAGCTGTGTTTCTCTCTGTCAAATAAAAAAATAAAATTAAAAAAAAAAGATCTGAAAGTACCTGTTGTTTAATATTAACTTAAAATATTTTGTGAATATGTGAAAATATTTGGTAAATGTAAGAAAAAATTTAAAAAAAATATATATGCTAAAAAGGTACTGATCCATCATAAATTATTCTAGGACAATGTTATAAACATTATATATTCTAAGTACTTCTTCTCTAGCAAGACGTGATAATCTGGGGTTCTCACATATTTAATATTATCTTTTATTAGAAGAAAAGTCACATTCCTAATTTTTAGATTCATAGCTATGTTGGAGGCAACTAGGTTTTTGGCAAAACATTTATACTAAAGTCCACGTCCAGCACTTGTCAGTATCAGAATTTTTCAGTTTCTTTGGCAATTTTTATTCTTCATAGGTATTTTGTATGTTCATGTTCAAAGTTGTCTTCAGGTCATGAAAGCAACTCTCAATAGAACTCAGTAAATTCTATTTATCAATTATCCCAATATTAAAACTTAATTAAAAATTAAATAATATCAACACAAATTTGAAGCAGACATCTAAGTGTGTGTTTCCCTAGGAATTATCTTCAACCAGTTTAAGTTGAGTGTCTGAAATAATTATTTAATTTAGATAGAATTTAACATAACTACTCTTAAACTGGCTGTTAAGTGAGTATCCATTATTATTAAAGATCTTATTGAAAGATTAGCATTTAGCAGTTTTGTAAAAACATTTTCTATATTTAAGTAGACATTTGCCCCAAGTATGTTTAAATACATATTTAGTAAAGGCTCCCATCTTCTTTTAAAAAGGTCATGTTTTATACTAGTGTGTTCAATAACTTAAGGAAACTTGCTGATAGAATAGAAAATATTAGAATAGCAACTATAAAGTATGCTTTTGAAAAAAGTTAGTATTTAAATATTTAAGATAGCATTTAAGTATTCAACAATATTTTAGTTGCAGGGATATATTACAACTCTAATAAATGCCAATTAGAACATTCAGTTTTGTTTATTGGACACCTATTGGATACTACTATGTTAAAATAGGCATACTAAGTAATGTTGGAGGTTCAAGAATGTAAAATATATTTTATTTGCTTTCAAAATGCTTGCACTAAATTAGGAGGGATGCAAGGTAGACAGTAATAAGAACCAAAATAGTTTGCATAAAATACATACAAAGCCTGTTTAGAAAAAAACGCAAAATTACATCTGACTAGAGTGACTGAAGGAGAGTCTATACAAGAGCATTTTAACTAGCCCTTAAAGGATAAAATATCAGAACTCATGAAAATTGGAGATGAAAAAGCCAACTAGATGGAGAGTATTTTGAACAAATTTAATTCAATATATAAACATGAATTTATGAAGATAACTAATGGGGGAATAGTTAATTAAAAGCAGAAATAATCCTCTTGGCAAACAATTTATTATAGGTTTCTTTAAAAAACATCCAGGTAGACTTAAAAAATTTTATTCATTTATAAGGCAGAGGTACTTCAAGGATATCTTTTTTGGAAAATGAGAAAAAAATGCAATTGACATTAAATGAAATCTACCACCACTTCTTCCATTTAATTTGGGTTTATGAAAATATAATATTTATGTCAATACCCTTTCCTGACCAGACTCATTTGAGTGTTACCTTTAGCAAAACCTAGAATCTGAATCACAGCACTCAAGAGAAAAGTAAATTTTGAAAAAAAATTACCAAAAATGGGTGGAAAATGGCAACAACAAAGGAACAGTGATGATAATAATACCATTTGTATGCTTTATAGCTTCAAAGAGATTTGTGTAGTAGAAGGAACATGGCTTTGAAGTCAGACCATGGTTTTCCACCACTTCTACAGTTATCTTTGTGACCTTATGCAATTTACTAAAATTTTCTAAGCTTCAGTTTCCTCAGCTATAAAACAGAAATCTCAATGTCTATTTTACACGATTGAATGTGTTAACATCAAACTAAAATAATTAATAGATAGTAGAGACCAAACAAATGTTAACTTCCCTTGTCTAACTCATAATGACTGGTATAAGTAGGTATTACTCATTCAGTTAATTTGTATTTTCAGCTCCTAATCCAGTGGCCTTTGTACTGGTCTAGAAGGGGTTACCTTAGAGAACAGAGCAAACAAAAATATATGCATTCTTCAATATTTCAAAAATAGAGCATTGAGGGAAAGACAACCAATAAATCAATTAAGAAGGAGAAGGCATAGTATTGTTTCTTTTTCTTGAATTTTAATGCACCTGGATATTTCTCAATTTAGATTGGTTGGCTTTACTTTTATTTTAAAATATGTAATCCCTTTTTGGTTTGAAGATTTATTTCATCTCTTGTGTTAGGAAAAATTTATTCAGTGATTATATTTTCTTTTCTATTTGTTGTCTTTCTTGAAAATTTATGCTACTTAGAGTTTAATAGGTTCACACTGATTTGCATTTACAAATTATAAAATCACATGTAATTCACATATAAAATTACAAAGTTACACAATCACATATAAAATGGGAGAGGAAAATATATGATATATTTATTTAAGCACCTACCACATTTTAGATTTTTATCTCTTGTTTTTTGGGAGGCTTTTTGATCACTGCTTCAATTTCATTATAAGTTGTTAGTCTTTTCAGGTTGTCAATTTCTTCCTATTTCAGTCTTGAAAGGTTATAGGTTTCCAGGAATGCATCCATTTCTTCTAGATGTCTTAACTTATTGCCATATAGCTGTCAATAATAATTTCTAATAATTGTTTCTATTTCTTTGGTGTTAGTCGTGCTCTCCCCCCACTTTCATTCACAATTTTATTAATGTGGGTCCTTTCTCTCTTCTTTTGGATTAATCTGGCCAGTGGCTTATCAAACTTATTAATTCTTTCAAAGAACCACTTTCTAATTTTGTTGATGTGTTCTACTGTATCTCTGATTTCTAATTCATTGATCTCATGTGTGGGTTAAACTGAATTTATTGTTGATTCTCCAGTTCTTTCAGGTGTAAAGATAGTTTGTGTACTTGGGATTTTTCTATTTTTTTTTAAGTGAGGCTTGGATAGCTACGTATTTCCTCCTTAGGACTGCCTTTGCCATAGTCCGAAGAGGTAAGGAATCTATACTCTAGGAACTACAGAATACTCATGAAAGTAATTGAAGAAGACTCAAAAAGATGGAAAAACATTCCATGCTCATAGATTGGAAGAATAAACATTAACTAATCAAAGCCCTGGAACAAACCATCCTAAAATTTGTATGGAACCAGAAAAGACCCTTAATTGCCAGGAAATGTTGAAAAAGAAAAACAAAGGTGGGGGCATCACATTGTCTGATTTCAAGCTGTATTACAAAGCTGTGATCACCAAAGACAGCATGGTACTGGCACAAAACAGACACATAGACCAATGGAACAGAGTAGAGAGCCCAGATATGGACCCCAAACTCTATGGTCAAATAATCTTTGACAAAGCAGGAAAAAATATCCAATGGTAAAAAAGACAATCTCTTCAATAAATGGTGTTGTGAAAATTGGACAGCTATATACAGATGAATGAAACTCGATCATTTTCTTACACCATATACAAAGATAAGCTCAAAATGGATGTGAGACAGGAATCCAATGTGACACAGGAATCCATCAAAATTCTAGAAGAGAGCATAAGCAGTAACCTCATCGACATCAACCACAGCAACATCTTTCAAGACACGTCTCCAAAGGCAAAGGAAATAAAAGCAAAAATGAACTTTTGGAACTTCATCAAGATAAGAAGCTTCTGCACAGCAAAGGAAACAGTCAACAAAACAAAGAGGCAACCCATGGAATTGGAGAAGATATTTGCAAATAGACACTAGCAAAGGGCTGATATCCAATATCTATAAAGAACTTCTCAAACTGAATAACCAAAAAAAAAAAAAAAAACCCACAAATAATCAAGTCAGAAAATGGGCAGAAGACATAAATAAACACTTCCCCATGTTGAAGACATACAAATAGCTAACAGATAGATAAAGAAAAATGTTCATCAACATTAGCCATCAGGGAATTTCAAATCAAAACTACATTGATATATCACTTTATACCAGTTAGAATGGCAAAAATTAACAAATCAAGAAACAAAAGATGTTGGAGAGGCTGTGGAGAAAGGGGGACCCTTTTATACTGTCGGTGGAAATACAAGTTGGTGCAGCCACTTTGAAAAACAGTGTGGAGGTTTCTCAAAAAATTAAAAATAGAGCTACCCTATGACCCAGCAATTACATTATTGGTCATTTACCTCCAAAGATACAGACAAAGTGAAAAGAGGGGCCTTATGTGCCCAAGTGTCATAGCAGCAATGTCCACAATAGCCAAACTGAAAAGAGCCAAGATGTCTTTCAACAGACTAATGTATAAAGAAGATGTGGCCCATATATACAAAGCAATATTACTCAGACATCAGAAAAGAGGAATACCCAACTTTTACATCAACATGGATGGGACTGGAGGAGATTATGCTGAGTGAAATAAGTCAAGCAGAGAAAGGCAATCATCATATGGTTTCACTTATTTGTGGAACATTAGGAATAGCATGGAGGACATTAGGAGAAGGGAGGGGAAAATGAAGGGGCAGGAATCAGAGTGGGAAACAAACCATGAAAGACTGTGGACTCTGAGAAACAAACTGAGGGTTTTAGAGGGGAGGGCGTGGGAGGATGGGTTAGTCCAGTGATGAGTATTAAGGAGGGCACGTATTACGTGGAGCACTGGGTGTTATATGTAAATAATGAATCTTGGAATGCTACATCAAAAACTAATGACATACTGTGTAGTGACTAACATAACAGTTAAAAAATAACAAAAATAAAAACGTAGGCAAGGATGCTATTAGCTAATACAGGCTTATGCATAGACAGGCAACTACAATAGAGTTCTCCTGGCAGAACTCTTTCTCCCATAACTCTTAAGTTTCATTGTCAGAAATTAATTTCTGTTGGCCTTGCATGCTTATGGTCTTTTAAAAGTTTCACACTAAAATATAAACATACTTTGAAAGCACAGTACATTAAAAACACAGAAATTAGCTTGAAGCCTGTGCTCGAATAGAGCCTAAAATATATCTCTAGTAATGTGTCTTTTAAAATGTTGGGGTCAATATTTTAAAATTATTTCATTAAAATGACATGCTCATTATATTGGCAAATGAAGAATCTGGGAGGCAGAGCTAATATGTCAAATGATAGACTCAAAATATAAGTGATCCTGATTAGCTGGAATGGGAAATGGGAGGTTAAATCTAAGAAAATGAAATTTTTTAAAACTGAATGTAAAGAGCTTCACTTAGGTGGGGAAAAAAAAGACAACAAAAAATCCTTTGTATAATGTGGTACATGTGAAAACATTTTAAAGATATTGTTGACTATAAAGTTAAAATAAGTGGAGAGAGTGATGTAGTAGCCCAAACATAAAAAAAATAAAAAAAGGTTAAAAAAAACCCTGTATCTCGAGGGGTACCTGGGTGGCTTAGTTGGTTAAGCTCTGACTTTTTTTTTTTTAATTTTATTTATTTATTTGGCAGACAGAAACACAGCTGGAGAGGGAACACAAGCAGGGAGAGTGAGAGAGGGAGAAGCAGGCTTCCCACCTGGCAGAAAGCCTGATGCAGGGCTCTATCCTGCAACTCCAGGATCATGACCTGAGCCACAGGTAGATGCTTAACGACTGAACCACCCAGTTGCCTCAGGCTGTGACTTGATTTCTGCTCATTATCTCACCATGGTGAGATAAATTAAGTTCTAATTCTTGATTTCTGTTCAGATTATGATCTCAGGATTGTGAGATCAGGCCCCACATTGGGCTCTGTGCTGGGCATGGAGCCTGCTTAAGACTCTCTCACTCCTGCTTCCCCGCCCCACACCCCCACCACCCAGTGTTCAAGCCCAGTGTGCAAGTTCCCTTTCTCTCTTTCAAATAAATAAACTTGTACAGGAGAAATTTCTGGGAAATCTAACAAATGGATGAGAAAATATATTTAATCACTGAATGGACTTCTCATAACATAAAGGATAAAATAAATCTGAGGATAAAAGGGTAATTTCCTTTGTTACAAAATAAAAATGAAACCAATGAAATAAAACCTAATTTGTGGTATATTCTGAATGAGTTATTGAACTTCAAGGAAAAGAAAAAAAAAAAACAATCCTGAGTCATCCAGGTAGGAAATTAAAAAGTCCAATCAGTTGCAAAGGGGAAATAAAGCAATGAGCCCATTTCTTAATAGCAATATTCAGTACCAGGAGACAATGGCACAAGACCTTTTCATTCGGCAGTTAAGAGAGTAGGACACATATTTTCATTCAAAAAAATCAAAGAAAATAGGCAGGCTTTCTCAAACTTGAAAAAATTGAATACTAAAATATGGGTAGTTATTGTTGAACACATATACATATCTAGTCAACCAGGCAATGGCAGCAGAGATGTAGTAAAAGGAGTAAAGTAACATCTGATGCCAAATGACAGTGGGAACATGTTAATAAAATTCTGAAGAAAACAAACTTTGTTATAAGAATTTCATACCCTGCTAAGATGGTATCTTCAACTATACAAGTACTTAGGAAATAGAACACTGTGGATACCAAATAATATAAGCTTCCTTTTGAGAAGGAAAAATATGAAGTAAATCAGTTCTCTATCATATATGATATTTTCTCTTTGAGTTTCTTAAAAGCATTCCTTTTTTTGGTAATTCTCACAGTGCTTATATTTACAGGGAATATTTTGTGGTCAATGATTAACTTTTCTTTTTAAAAATTTGATGTATATATTCATATATATCATATATCTATATATTCATCTATCTATGCAGTGAAATGATTATCATGATTGAGTTAGATAACATATCTGTCACTTCAAATAGTTACATTTTTGTGGTAAGAATGTTTAAGATTGACTTTCTTGTCAATTTTAAAATATATAATACAGCATCTTTAACTATAGTCAACATACTCTACCTTATATTTCCAGAAAAAAATTATCTTCTCACTATAAGTTCGTAACCTTTAACCACATACCTTCACCCATTTCCTCAGCTTCCACCCACCCCTGGTAGCTACCAATCTGCTGTCCTCTTTGAGTTCCTCCCCCTTTTTTTAAATGTAAACTTTTACATTTATTTTAATTTTCATTTAATTTAATTTTTATTTTTATCTTTTTGAGAGTAAGTGAGAGTGCATGTGCAATCTTACGAGTTAGGGGTGGGGGAAGGTAGGGAGAGGGAGAGAGAGAATCTTAAGGAGGTTCCACGCCCAGCATGGAACCCTATGCTGGCCTTGCTCTCAGGATGCTGAGATCATAACCTGAGTCCAAATTGGACTGAGCCACCCAGGTGCCCCCACCCTGCTTTCTTTTTAGGTTGAAAATATTCTTTTTTTTTTTTTAAGACTTTATTTATTTTACAGAGAGAGAGAGATTACAATTAGGCAGAGAGACAGGCAGAGAGAGAGGAGGAAGCAGGCTCCCCATTGAGCAGAGAGTCTGATGCAGGCCTCGATCCCAGGACCCTGAGATCATGACCTGAGCCGTAGGCAGAGGATTTAATCCAATGAGCCACCCAGGCGCCCCTAGGTTGAAAATATTCTTGAGAGGTGAATGAGTACTTTTGTAATTGAAGTTTTATAAGGGTAATCACAAACTGTACTTCAGGTATATAACCTCTGCTTCTGGAAATGTTTTCTACAAGTGTTGCCTATGTGCTATAGCTGCTTATGATAAGGTTAAATTAGACTAAATGCTCCTAACAGTTTCTAACTGTGAGACACAACATGCATTATTGTCTTGATAGCAACTAGAGGCCCTTTATAAACAATATTTGTCCCTTCCACATTACTTGGCATTATTGACAATGCTAGAAGAAAAAAAAAATTCTAAACATTGACAAAAGAAAAATGATAATAAACTTAGTGAAAATGGGAAGTAGAGGAGGAATGCTAACTTTCTGACTTTTCTAAGTGGAGTGGAGAATCACTTTACCGCTCCAATATTGTAACACTGAAGGCAAACACAAAACAAAACAGAACAAAACAAAAACCCCCCAAAAATCTCAGCAAGAACTTCTTTGTGTGTGTGTGTGTGTGTGTGTGTGTGTATACACACATACAATATACATATATATATATACACACACACACACATACATTAAAGGGGTCATGTAGAACTTTTTTTTTACTTTAAATTTATTAAATTTTTTCAATGTTCCAAGATTCATTGTCCATGCCCCACACCCAGTGCTCCATGCAATAGGTGCCCTCAGTGCCCACCACCAGGCTTTCCCATCCCCCCACTCCCTCCCTCCAAGTCCCTCAATTTGCTTCTGTGTCCAAAGTCTCTCATGTTTTGTTTCTCTCCTTGAATTACCCTACTTCCCATTTCCTTTCCTTCTACTACTGTCCTCTATATTACCACTTATGCACCACAAGTAAGTAAAACCATGTGATACTTGACTTTTTCTACTTGGCTTATTTCACTCAGAATAATCTCTTCCAATCCAATCCATGTTGCTACAAAAGTTGGATATTCATCCTTTCTGTTGGAGGCGTAGTACTCCATTGTATATATGTACCACATCTTCTTTATCCATTCATCTGTTGAAGGGTACCTTGGCTCTTTCCACAGTTTGGCGATTGTGGCCATTGCTGCTAAGAACATTGGGGTACATATGGCCTTTCTTTTCACTAAATCTGTATCTTTGGGGTAAATACCCAGTATTGCAATTGCAGGATCATAGTGTAGCTCTATTTTTAATTTTTTAAGGAATCTCCACACTGTTTTCCAAAGTGGCTGCACCAACTTGCATTCCCACCAACAGTATAAGAGGGTTCCCCTTTCTCCACAGCCTCTCCAACACTTGTTGTTTCCTGTCTTGTTAATTTTGGCCATTCTGACTGGTGTAAGGTGGTATCTCAGTGTGGTTTTGATTCGAAGTTTCCTGAAAGC